>JAJOZX010008199.1:0-183554 GCA_023014485.1 Bathynomus jamesi | reverse complement strand
ACATACACAGAAACAATGCCCCAAGGGGGCACCTCCCACATGCCGTACATTATATACATTTAAACTGCAAACACGCAGTATAATTAACATAAAGAACAACGCTTGTATAGGAGAATATTCCACGCAAGATGAGAGCGAGAGAACGAAACAATGAAAAATGAGGTAACCCCCAGGAATCAAACCCGGGATCTTCCAATTGCTGGTATGTAGAGGAATTACAGGATTGATTGGGGAGGCCTGTGGTGTAATGGTTATCATATCTGACTGGCAATCGGGAAGATCCGGGTTCGATTCCCGGTGGTTACCTCATTTTTTCATTTGTTTCGTTCTCTCACTCTCATCTTGCGCGGAATTTCTCCTATACAAGCGTCGTTCTTTACATTAATTATACTGCGTGTTTTGCAGTTTAAATGTGTATAATGTACGGCATGCGGGAGGTGCCCCCTTGGGCATTGGTTTCTGTTGTATGTAGAGGAATTACGGCATTTGATTGGGTGAGGCCCGTGTGTAATGGTTATCATATCTGACCGGCAATCGAAAGATCTGGGGTTCGATTCCTGGGTGGTTACCTCATTTTTCATTTGTTTTGTTCTCTCGCTCTCATCTTGCGCGGAATATTCTCCTATACAAGCATCGTTCTTTACGTTGATATATATATATATATATATATATATATATATATATATTAATATTTAGGAGAATCCAATGACAAGGAGAAATGTAAATGCCATGAAAAGTCTTCTTTAATGCGCAACGTTTCGAGCAATACGCTCATCTTCAGGCTGTTTAATAACAATGTGAAATTAAAATCAATATTGAATGAAAACAAAACAGAAAATTTCTATAACCTATTCGTAAGACAAATTTTAAAAGACTGAGAAAAGAGGGTTAAATTCTAAGTTATACAGATTTACATATAAAAATTAAGAAGTTATTTTAAATACATATAGTAAATGTGAAATTAATACACTGGAAAAATTAACAATAGTACACTGGAACAATGGAACTATCTACCTTACACTGCAGTATCCGAGGCTGACTAATTTGAGCAGAGACAAGAACGGGAAACACGAGAGATGGCGAGGGCGATGGGGAAGGAGGGATTATAAGGAATTGGGGAAGGAGGAGGGATCATAGCAAATTGAGAGGGACGGCAGATGAGTCAACATTCAGACTAGGGGACAATGCTTTAATGAAAAGCGATTCTAGAATTCTTAGTGAGTTGGGACAAGTATTACAACCAAGAATTTTAAAATTGTCTAAAGTGACATCAATTTTACATTTAATGCTGTGTTCACGAATACTCGAGGCTTCTTTAGTTTTTAAAATTTTACCTGTTCGGCCACTTATTCCCATATGCGAATAAAATCTAGCCCTGAGAGAGCGAACAGTGCTGCCGATGTAATTCCCAAGGAGACACTGGCAGTGGGCAGGTAAATAAATATACAACACCGCTACGCAACGAGTCAGGGTTCGATCCTTCGCTGAGAAAAAGCTACCTAAAGACGTTTATTAATAAATATGATGCGGAAATCAGTATGATAAAAAAATTTCCTTAACAATTTTGTAAATTTAAGCTTAAATTCCTTATTCAAAGGACCCATTTCAGGTACCAAGAAATATTTTATATCCTTCGGCACTGTAATACATGGAAGTTGAGGCTATAAACATTATTTAAGAAGGATCTAATTAGTTTGTCTACATATTGAACAGGAAAACTATTATTAGTAAAGTATGATCTTAGATTATTAATTCATCATTAAGTAGGTAAAATTAGAGGTCAAATTATATCCTCTGAACAGGAGAGTTTTAATACAAGACATCTTATAGTTGAAATCAGTAAAACTATATTTACTATATGTATTTAAAAATAACTTCTTAATTTTTATATGTAAATCTGTATAACTTAGTTTAACCCTCTTTTCTCAGTCTTTTAAAATTTGTCTTTACGAATAGGTTATAGAAATTTTCTGTTTTGTTTTTCATTCAATATTGATTTTAATTTCACATTGTTATTAAACAGCCTGAAGATGAGCGTATTGCTCGAAACGTTGCGCATTAAAGAAGACTTTTCATGGCATTTACATTTCTCCTTGTCATTGGATTTCTCCTAAATATTAAATTGAAGCTCTGTAGAAGCAACCCGCATGATTATATATATATATATATATATATATATATACACACAAAGGTCAATCAAGTGAAGTTAAATGACATTGGGTCTGGATTGTAACTGGATGGAAACCATTCCTTGCATTCAAATTTAGCAACCTGTGGTTTGGATCCCACAAAAATTGTCAGCCTTCTATCATATGAGTTTAGATGTTGTGAAGGAGATTCAACAATGACATCAAACAAACAAACTACAGTTGGGTTGGTTGAGTGGTTAGATGGGTACTAATTTGGACTGAAGTGATAAGTTCACTGTTGCAACCTTATCTACCCTATCTTTGGGGATACAAGGAGGGAAGTGTGATGTACTAAAGGGACCTCCAAATTTGTGTTGCTTCCTTTTATAATATATACAGTATATATGTGATAGATAGATAGGACAGACTTACTGTAGCAGTATCTGGAGATCTACAGGTAGCAATAATATGTTTTGGGGGAGATGGACATTCTGTTAATTGTTTTACCAATTCTAAGCCCAATCCACGGTTACAACCAGTTATAACAACACTCCTGCACAGCATTTTCTTCTGAATTTTGATACCAAGTCCTTTGGCTTATAAAAATGTTGAACACACTGTAAGGAAGAAACAGGTTACTTATTATTCAGAATTACTGGATGATAGCTTAATTTACAACTGATTTAGCCTTCATACAGTAATATTTGTTGCTAGGCTATTCTTACTGTCTTCCATATGACAAATCAAATTACATCATGCTAACTAAACCTACTGTAATGATGAGTGGTTGACAGTGCAACTTTACCTTAGGCCTTGTTCCTGATCAGTGTTGGCAAGGGTGTTTTAACAGATGGATAAACCTGGTAAAAAACCCTGGTAAATGATGGGGGTAAAACCCTATTAAAACCCTGTCAAAACCCATAAGCACTATTTTGATTCTTTGTAGTAGTTAT
The DNA here is from genome assembly GCA_023014485.1 of Bathynomus jamesi. Classification (NCBI taxonomy): domain Eukaryota; kingdom Metazoa; phylum Arthropoda; class Malacostraca; order Isopoda; family Cirolanidae; genus Bathynomus; species Bathynomus jamesi. The sequence goes on along the minus strand of JAJOZX010008199.1, from coordinate 180,472 downwards.
TAAATTTATACAGTATACACTGAACCCTCATTAATTCAATATCATCAGGGCTCTAGGTTGAATGAATTAGCATGAAATATTGAATTACTGCAAAATATCAAATTCACCATACGATATGATATTTTTGCCCACATTTCACCTCATAACTCGATAACTTTCATGATTTTTACTGCACACACATTTTGATGTTTGACAAAGAAGGAAATTAATAAACCTATCAATATTTTATATGTAAATATAAGCATTTACAATACATTTTGCTCCAAAAAACAGCCACTATGGCACTGCCATAGCTCAGGGGAGGGGACGCAGAGTGGACATGATCATACAGGAATAGTCAACAAGTGGCACCACATGGGTAATTTCGTGATTTTTTGACCAATCCAATATTTTTTCCCAAAATCATAAGATTTTCACACTAATTCTATCCATCAGAAAAAGTATAGAATTATCAATCATGAAATATCAAATTGTGAATATCAAATTAGTGAAAGTTTAGTCTACATGAAAATATGTAAATTCCAAGTCAAAAAAAAAGAATTTGCCCAGTGGTGTAGCTAGAAATTTTTGGTGGGGGGCAAAAGCCCAAATTTTCCAACAAATGGGTGTGACAAAGATACCATTTATCAATCATATATCTCATCAAGCATAATTTACAGGCAATACAAAGAATCTATTAAGTGCGAGGAACACACACATGATAACACACCCACATCAGTATTCAGTAATGCAATACAAAAGCAGAATACACTACCATTAAATGAAAGAAAATGATTCACAAGGGAAAACACACACTGTACTCTGTGTAACAAAGGACCAGAAAATTTGCAATATTATATATTATACTGCCCACCATAACAGAATGAAAAAAAAAGAATGTGGCTACAACATTCATACATTGAAAAAACACAAATTAATTGGAGCTCTTCTTTTAAACGTTGTACAAATACAAGTGAAACAGAAAAAACAAAGGAAGTGTCAAATTTTCCAACAAAATCCTTTCTGAAGCTTGGTGGGGGAGCAATGCCCCCCCCCCCTCTAGCTATGCCACTGCATTTACCCGAGGTAGTAGTATTGAGTTAGTTGAGCATAAAAAATACATGCTAGGTTAGGTTTGCATAGGTTTGGTTTGGGTAGAACCCTGTGGCTTTTATTGATGATTGTCAGTAGAGAAGGTGCATGAACAAGGTGCACCCAGAAAACAATATGCTACCTCTGTTATATATCTAGATTTTAAATTTACATTAATTTCACTTTTCATTAATTAAAAAGTCACTCATATTTTTAGTAACAAATAACTTATAGATTTCATTCTGATTTCTAGGGTTGTCTGGGCATAGGCTAGGTGGGACTTAGTCTATTGAGGACTGCAAACTGGGAAACTCATTTCCCTAAACTTCATATATGAGATGCAGGGTGATTTTCAGAGACATTTTTCAGGAAAAAAGAGTCTCATATCATGGCATAAAATATGGGGAAATCTGAATTTAATGTTAAACCCATCTATACCTGTCTTCTGAGCTCCCTCACCACCTTGCTTCATAGTTTTCCAGGAAGCAACCCTCGAGCCAACAGTGGTGGGAGGGTGGACAGCACATCGGTTAGACTCTCCCTGGGAGAAAACACCCTCACCAGAGCAAGAAGGAAAGTGATAAGGGATACAATATCCAAACACCAAAGCATTTCCCATGGCTGGAGAATACAGGCCAGGCATGACCTATAAACAAACCCATTAGGAAAACCAAATATTCAGGGAGGATAGATGAAAAACCAGCAGCAGGGAGTATGGTTGATGACTGTAACACATCATTAAGAGGTAGCAAGAACTCTAGATGAAAAGTATGATTCCTCAAATTAACATGTAGCCCTGATTGTTCATTAGATGAGCATTAAGTTTTACCAGCATTTGGATAAAACCCTGGTAAAATGATTAAAAGGTTTTACCCACCCAACCCTGTTCCTGATAGGAAGCTATGCGAGTATAATGCAAGGCCACACCACAATCACTAAATTTACTCGCTTTCTTTTCAGTTAGTAGGATTCAGTGGCAGTGTTCTAAAGAATCTTGTGAAGGGTCAAAACACTTGCTCCCATTTGTTTGTACTACAGTAATAGCTATAAAAAAACTAAAAGTACTGCAAGTACAAAAATGATATAAACATGCATATTTTATTTTGGGCCACTTCTGACACCAGATATTTTATATTGGGGGTTTTGGTTCTGTGTGTCTTGGTGGAAAACCCAATAAAGAGGGTTCGGATCCACTGACTTGGGGTATCTCAGTTGCCCTTAAAGTCACTCAGGCATCAAGATAGCTTGATGCTTCAGGTTGTAAGCCATAAAAGTGATGAATAATGAATGATAGCTTACATAACACTTTAATTGATAACTAATGGAGTAGATGAACCAGCCTAATGGCAATGGGTTTATGCATATAGCATGAGTAATGTCAAGTAATAGAATCATTCCAGGTGTGGCTTGACTAAAGCTTTTTATACCCTCAAGTCTCGCACATGCACATTGGACTCGTATCTTTCGGGTTTGGCACTACTCACACACATACTGGATGCTGCGATACATTCCCTCCAAGAAAGGAGCAGTTATTCTATAACATATAGAGTAGGGTGGAGTGAAAAAATCAAAAGTGCCAGGATCAAAATTGAGGGGTCTAGATAGTTGTCTTTTGTCCAGGATTAAACTTTAAAACTGATTTTGGGCGGTTGCATACAAAACTTTGACTGCTACCAGCCAATTTATACAATTATATATGCATCTGACCAAAATTTGAACCCAGTGACCAATCTCGGGTTCTGGACATCATAGAAAGACAATTTAAAAATTGTTTATGATGTATTTTTTACCTCTGAGGCAAATTAAAACATTTGCAGAGGACTGCAGGGTCAATAATGCATCAAAAATCCATATTTCATCATTTTTGCTCAAAATGCAATTTTTTTGGCCCTTTTTCTCCAAATATTTTATTTATTTGAAATTATATTTTATATTTTTCTTTTCAGGTTGAATATATAGAATTGATAAATACACATATTTTGATAACCTTATTACCAAAAAATACTACATAGTAGGATGTTAAGACACAGTGACAGTTAAAATTCTTGATGGAGGTCACAGATTTTCAAGCACAGACTTATTCCCCAATGGAAAGCTTCCTCTTGGTAAAGATGTCATCCAACGTGTAATGGCAGAAGAGAACTGGACATCCAGACAAGCAGCTGATACGGTTGCATTAAGTCTGATTGAACAATGGATTTGGTGCAATGTCTATCCAATTTCACACCCCATTGTCACCAGCAAGATACAGGATCTAGTCAAAGAATTTTCGAGGTAAGACTCAAATTTTCAGTCCCTTATAAAAAGATTTAAAATATGTCATACTTCTGTAAATTTTGTAGTTACATTTATTTGTTTGTGACAGTAATTTCATTAACATAATCATGTGATTCATGATTTGCAAATCATAAGAATGATCAGTAATAAATTCTGTTTTGACTAGAACTTAACTTAGGATTTCTAATTGAAATTTGCATTCACAACATTAAAGTTTTGGTAATTTTGCAGGTTTGATAGATATCCCAAAAAGAAACATGGTGACAAGTTCCAGAGTGATCTTCCTTCCTTCACTGAAAAAACTTCCAAGTTGTTTGATATCTTCTGTGAGGACTCAATTCGGAGAGAGATTTGGAACATTTATATCAACTCAAAATGACAGAAGAGACTATGCTTCTATGAGGACCAGAAAACAGCTAGAATAGGATGCTGTGTTGGTTTTAAGGAATGCCTTACATCAGCAGACATCAGATACAAAAGGAAAGGAATACAGTAGGAGCAAGCAAAAGAAAAGAATCAGTGAGTTTGATCTAGATAAATTGAAAAACTTTTGATTAATGGCCACCGAAAATCTGGGTTTCTTGAAATTATTATGCTACAAATTATAAAATTTTGTTTTGTGTCTTTGGTAAACTATTTTGTATCAATCATATTGTATTTTATTTCCCCAGGATGCAACCACCCAAAATCAGTTTTAAAATTTAATCCTGGACAAAAGACAACTATCTAGACCCCCTCAATTTGATCCTGGCACTTTTGATTTTTTCACACCACCCTAATACAGGTATACCCCTTTCTTCACGAGAGTTATACAGAGTTATACAGACCTGTATTAGCATAGTAAATTATGAATAACAATAATAAAAGAATAAACATACCTGTATTGTACTTTTATTTCCTCAAACCACCCCCAACTCGCACAGAAAGTTTCACCACCACTCAGGGGCATCCGCAGGATTTTTCGCAAGGGGGTGCAAAACTAGCTTATTAGTTCTTTATTAGGTAGAAAAAAAAATGCACTGCGACCACTACAAGTAAAAACCATCATCTCCCCTTATCATAGCCTGCTGCACTGTCATCTCCCCTTATCATAGCCTGCTTTCAGTGCTAAATTTATGTACTTAGTAATACTAAGTACATAAATTTAGCACCGAAAGCAGGCTATGATAAGGGGAGATGACGGTTTTTACTCGTAGTGATCGCAGTACATTTTTTTTTCTACCAGTCAAGTCCATTTTTTATATGTTATATGATACTATGATTAACTATAATCGTGTAAGTTTCAGTGAAATTGACCAAAAGGTTTTCGAGAGAAAAAAATAAATAAAACACTCAATATAATGATCTTTGCAAATAATTCCATTACTATATCTTTCAGTATAGTTTATTTAACACTTCTAAGTTCAACGACACAGCACTTCAGTAAAGTAAAGGTAAAGTAAACGACATTTCCTTGAACGTGGAAATACTGACTGAGCTGCAGTAGAATTATAGAAGTCGTTGCGTGGGCAAACAAATTTCCAAGGGAGGGCAACTGCCCCCTCTTCCCCCCCCCCCTCCGGACGCCCATGCCACCACTGCTCTCACCTTCACCAATGACTTCCTTCCTCTCATCTCAAAGACCGTGCCTTTTCTTGAATAATGGCCTGGGATACAGGCATGCTGCGCTGCATTTGGTAGCAGGCGGAACTGCAAATTATTTTTTCCCTTATCTGGCATTGCGAATAATGGAGCTGGGTTTGCAAATAGCAGAATTTGGTGTCAAAAAATATATTACACATAAGCAAAGCTATGAATATCAAAGCTATGAATAATGGGGTATACCTATATATAGGATGTTCATAAATTATCTTTACAAATTCAATTCAGTTTAATAATTTATGGATACTGCTGCAGTGGCTGAGTCAGCCATAGACCCAAGCATCAGTATCTTCAAGCCACCCAGCACCCTTTCATGTTTCTGGGTTCATGATAGTCAAAAGACTGGGCAAGGGGATAGTTTCCTCAGGTATCTGGTAATGTCTATGACAGGTTTTTTTCCTTTTCTTTTGTTCTCACCCAATTTCCATAGATATAGTCACTGGATTCTGGATCTACACCAACTGCACCCTCCCCCTATGGCCTGATTACTTATCTATTAGTCCTGATTTCCATGCTATTTATAGCTCTACAAGGAAATCAACCTATTATTCTGAGTCAGGATTCTCTCACATCAACTGTTTATTTCCGGGAGATTATTCAGGTCCAACTCACATGTTAACTGTAAAAAACTTCCCAAAATTCTATTCACTAAATCCTCATCTCCACCAGGCAACAGACCCAAGTTCCCAACCACTCAAAGAGTCCAAAAAAGGAACTGCAATTCCAAGGTAAACCTAACAGAAATAACTAATTGTTTTTTTCTCTGGAATAAACACAATTATTCAGTATAAAAACACAAAAACTAGCAATGCATCACAATTAGCAAAAACCACTGGAAAGCAAATACCGGTGCTCTTCCAATACGTGCTCTACCGTAAAATTTACATTCCAATATGTGCTAACTAATGAAAATATCATGACCTAACCTAACCAATCGTTAGGTCAATTGTACGCCCTTGACGATTGGTTAGGTTGTCGTGATATTTTCGTTAGTTAGCACATATTAGAATGTAAATTTTACGGTAGAGCACGTATTGGAAGAGCACCCAAATACCAATGAGTTGAGACTCGGTAGAAACAATAGAAAGCAAGTGGGAGACAAGTACCAGAAATGATTCTTACAGAATGTGAACCTTTGTCCCAGCCCAGCTACCCTCCAAACTTGACTCTGTGACCTGATTTTTTTTATACAAAGCAGATATCTAGTTAGTAGTTTTTGGGTTGCAAGCCTGATTCCATGGGCAGATTCCAGTGGCCAACTGTGGGTGACAACTTCAATAGACTTTGTAGCTCAACCATTCGTATCACTTTCATTTTCATATCCATACTAATGACTTTCCTGGGCACCTTGGCTGGTTTACCAACACAGTCACTTGCAGGCCATTTCCCAGACACCCGCATTGCCATGAAATATACTATAGTAACAAAACATATATCAATTGATAGAGCGGAAAAAATGGTACAAGCATCTATGTATCATTTTGAAAATATTAGAAAATAAAGTTATGACACTATGAAGATGTTACTAGGCCTATCATAGCTTACACCATTTGGATCTTTTCCATTTTTGTTGAAAATAAGATATTTTATGTAGGTTAACTGAATGCCTGATTAGGTCAACTGTATGCCCTTGATGATTAGTTAGGTTAAGTCATGATATTTTCATTAGTTTTAATGAAAATATCATAACTTAACCTATTATTATTGGAAGATATATACAAAAACCACTAGAGATATACAACAGGCAATAACAGAGCTACCAGGGAGTTCAGCCCCTGGTCCAGATGGAATTAGAGCCAAGATTCTTAAGGAATGCAAATATACAGTACTTTATCTCTGCCTTTGAAGATCCTCACTAAACACCAGTAAAATATCACCAATCATGAAACAAGCAAATATTACCCCAATCTACAAAGGAGGCAAAAAAAGGAAACCAAGAACTATAGACCCATATCCTTGACTTCCTATATTATCAAAATATTTGAGAAAGTCCTGAAGAGCCACACTGTCAATTTTATAGAAAATGAACATCTCTTAGAAGACTTTCAACATGGCTTCAGACAAAAGAGATCCTGCCTTACTGAACTTATAGATCATTGCAATATAATCCTACAATATTTGGGAAAAAACCACAATGTTGATGTCATCTACCTATCTAGACTTTGCAAAAGCTTTTGACAAGGTTGACCATGGTATATTATTCCATAAACTAAAAACTCTGTATTTGTGAAGAAATAGGAAAATGGATCCATGCCTTTCTCTCTGACAGAAAACAAATAACAATTGTAAATGAAGCAAGATCTATAGAAAAAGAAGTGATTAGTAGAGTGTCTGAAGGTATAGTACTGGGACCAATTCTACTCATTATAATGCTAAACAATATAAACTGTAACGTAGGAAGCTCTCTCCTGTCACTTGTGGATGATACCAGAATACTAAGACCAATTACAGAAAAAGAAGACTGTGTAGAGCTACAAACTATATATGCATGGGCAGATACAAACAATATGGCTTTCAATGAAGACAAATTTGAATTAGGTATGGACCAAATAAATGCCCGAAAGAACAATTCAACTACACTGGACCCACAGGAAAAGATATTGTACAAACTGATCATGCAAGGGATCTAGGGGTTACATTATCTGAAGATGCAACATTCAAGAGGCACATTGACAAAGTAACCTTATCATACAAACAACTAATAGGATATATACTGAGGATATTCAGAACTAGGGACAGTATGACCATGCTTACCCTGTGGAAATCACTTGTTCTTCCACACATTGACTGCTCTCAATTATGGTTTCCCCACAAACAATGAATTGCAAAAAATGGAGGGCCTACAAAGAATCTTTAACTCATATATTAAACAACCTGATGGGCAACAAGTGAGTAAAAACAAATTAAACTACTGGGATAGGCTCAGAGACCTTGACCTTTATTCCATAGAAAGATTTGAGAAAGACATCCTAATCTACACCTGGAAAATTCTAGAAGGGCTTTTAGTTGCCCCAATACCGAACCAATTGTGCCCACCTCAACAAGAACTGGCAGAATGTGTCAAAAACATCACCTCCCACCAAGCAGTCTGAGAAGGATTCAAACCCTTCAATATAATAGCATCTCTAGGCAGGGTTCTCGCCTGTTTAACTCCTTGCCTCAGTACCTTAGAGATATAAGTGCAGTCCCTGTAGATACTTTTAAAAAATACTTGGACACGTTTTTAGCCAACATACCCGACCAACCTATAGTACCAGGGTATTTCTCTGCCAGATCAGCCCTCACAAATTCAATAGTGGACCAAATCGTATAGCAGGAGCAAGGAAAAGAAGGGTGGTGGCGACTCCGTCGTGGGAGCAGCGGACCCTTGAGGCAGAAGCGCTTCAAGGTAAATTCAAGGTAACCAATCGTCAAGGGCGTACATTTGACCTAACCGGGCACTCAGTTAACCTACATTACCGTATATATCTTATTTTCAACAAAATCGAAAACAGTACATGAAACGGAAAAGATCCAAATGGTACAAGCTATGATTGGCCTAGTAACATCTTCATAGTGTCATAACTTTGTTATTTTCTAATATTTTCAAAATGATACATAGCTGCTTGCACTATTTTTTCTGCTCTATCGATTGATATATGTTTCGTTACTGTAGCATGTTTCATGGCAATGCGGGTGTCTTGTAAAGTTTTACCTAAAAGGTTCACAAAAAACACGTAGATAGGAAATATGAAGAGACCTACCGTGCCACAACCAACACGAATCTTGGCGGGCTACTGTATAGTAGGGTGTATACATTTTGACTCTTTGAGACAATCGATGATTGGCTTAGAGGATGTAAACAACAAAGATGGCGACGACTTTATCGTTGGTTCAATACCAACTAAAATCCGTTGGCCGAGGCTTTGTTAAAAGAGGTATGATAGTATTTAAAGGCAATAAGGCATTTATTTATCATTTCGACTGAACCCATCTCCATACTACTAATACAACTAATATTTCTTCTTAAATTCTAAATCGGAAGAGCTGCTGGCTACGTACAGGGACTTACTAGAGCGACTAAAGGAAAAATCTATGGTCAATTTTTGATAGTCACCGGGCAGTGTTTGTGTTTTTCTGATGAAAAATATGTTTTTCTGGTGTGTTTTTAGGTTATTCGAATGATTTTGACCATCGTTTCTATAGCAAATCACTCGTTTTTCAGTTAGCGTGATTTTCGTTAGTTTTAACGAAAATATCACGACTAAACCTAACCAATCGTCAAGGGCGTATAGATGACCTAACCGGACATTCAATTAACCTAACCGGGTATTTAGTTGACCTAACCGGACATTCAATGAACCTAACAGGTCAAAATCATTCGAATCACCCAAAAACACACCAAAAAACATTTTTCATCAGAAATTTTAGAATCATACGACCAAAAAAGGCTTACCTAACCTTATCGTAGCCACGTCATTCCTCATTCGTGATCAGTCTTTCCTTGGAACAGACGTGTTTTATCGAGTGTCCATTGTTATCAATTGAATAAGTGGTTTTCGTTGGTGTTTTAAAAAAAAAATAGTGTTCGATGCATTCATAACTAAATTACTTCGTGCTACTAATCATTCATTAACGAATATATTTCATTTATTGACGTTATTCAATACTATATTATTTGATCAAACCAAGGCTACTGCACGTGGCTTGCCGTGTTGTTTTTCAAATCTATCAAAAAACGTGCTGACATAAAGTTCATTTTTCCTTCCTTCGAGAGGTCAGGTAGAGTGTGGTCCCGCACCGTGTGAAGAAAAGGAAAAAAGTCGGGTCAAATCGCGGACAGATAAGTGTTATAAATACTTTTTTACAGATCTTTTGTCGGTAGCTTAATTCTATATGCATTTAGTATAAATTTGTGTTACAAGAACCTATTTCTGCTTTTCAAAAACGCGGTAGACCTACGTTGTAATTTATTAATTTCCAAACGCTCGTTTTTTTTTGTTTTTTTTTGTTTAACAAATTAAAAGCATGGCACCCCCGTCAAGTACTTGCAGTCGCTGTGAAGGGAAATTTGCCGCTTACGCGTTTACAATGGCTAATAATAATGAACAGTTAGTTTGCAGGTGGTGCTCAAACTTGGAAGTGTTGAGGAACGAGTTAGACCGTGAAAATAAGGCCAGAGTAAGCCTTGAAGAAAGGGTGATGCTCCTGACGGCAAAATTAGAATCCCTTGAGACTCCAGTTGCGACCCCTCCTGCCTCAGTTTCTATTAATAATATAAATAGTATTAATAGCCCTCTCTCTTCTCCTAGTTCCCAACCCTTCGTTCGAGTGCGTAATGGAGCCCCATTGAGAAAACCTAAGACATGTCTACCGGTAATAACAAACAATAAGTTTTCTGTTTTAGGTTTTGAAGATGATGATGAACCGGAAATATGACTCGTTGGCGATTCCATTGTTCGAGGACAGCTCGAGGAATTCTGTGGGAGAAATCCTCGTCGTAGGCGCCGTTACTGCTACCCTGGTGCAAGGGTGGAGGATATAACTAATAGTGTTGACCAATTTACAGATGGTACCTCCGAGGACACAACGTATGTTATTCATGTCGGTACTAATAACGTTTTAAATTCTAGATCGGAAGAACTGCTGGCTAGGTACAGGGACTTACTAGAGCGATTAAAGGAAAAAACTAATAAGATTGTTTTAACAGGTATACTTCCTCGAATTATCCATCGTAACGATTTCTACAGCAAGGCGACCTATATTAACAATAACCTAAAGCCTCTTTGCCAACAGGAAGGAGTGCATTTTGAGAATTTTTGGAACAGTTTCTACGGCAGGAGGGACTTGTTCCTCGGAGATGGACTTCATCTTAATGACGTAGGAGCTGCGCGTTTAGGAAGACTATTTCATAATACTGTCTCTTCTTTTCAGGCTGCCGTAACTCGAACGGTCCCAGCGTAAATTCCATAAATTTCCACTGCGCTCGCGAAGTTGTCGCAATTACAAACAATTTGAAGGTTCTATCCTTAAATGCTCGTAGCCTACGAAATAAAATAAACGAATTTTTTTCTTTAATTGCTTGTAAAGACTATGATATAATTGCGATAAATGAATCGTGGCTTAGCACTGAAACTCGTGACTTTGTAGGGGAGTATCAAATTAAAGGTTATAGACTTTTTGTTAAAAACAGAATAGGTAGGCGAGGGCGGTGTTATGTTGTATATCAAAGATAATATAGCGAACGTTATAGAAGTAAAGCACACAATTCCAGAACCGATAGATTCGACTATAGCAGAACTTAAATTGAGCGATTTCAAACTTCTGGTTGCGGTTATATATAGGCCCCCTAATCAAACAGCTGATACGGACGAAGCGTTATATCGTGAACTAAAGCGAATAATCGGTAGTGAGCAGGCTTTAGTTATGGGTAACTTTAATTGCGCTAACGTAAATTACGATACAATGCAGGGAGACGCGGAAGGTAATCGTTTAGTTAATTTTCTCGAGGATAGCTTTCTTATTCAAAAGGTTGGGGAACCTACGAGGTTGGACAGTATTTTAGATTTAGTAATAACTACGGATGATAGGCTAATTACTGATCTTCAAATAATAGAACCGTTGGGCAATAGCGATCACAATATGGTAGAGTTTGTCCTCTCAGTAAGTCACTCGAAACCAGCTAACTCGACGAAAATTCCTAACTTCCAGCACGCAGACTTTAGTAAATTTCGAAATAAATTGTCACACGTCAATTGGGAAAACGTGATGGGGGACTCCATCGCAAAACTAATGTGGGAATCGTTCGAAACAGTATTTAGGACTATAAATGAGGAATGTGTACCGTACAAAATTAAGCGTGTGAAATAAACAACAAGCCCTTGTGGTTTACTTCTAGAATAGGAGACATTATAAAGAGTAGCGATAGGGCTTATAGGCTACATAAGTGCGATAAAGACAATTTGTGGTTACGAAACAACTACATATCTCTAAGGCGTGAAGCGAAAAGTGTAATAAAAAAGTCCAAGCGCGAATTTGAAATCTCCATAGCTCGTGACGGTAAAGAAAACCCCAAGCGATTCTTTCAATACGTCAATAATAGAAATCCAGTAAAAAGCGTCTTGGGGCCTTTGAAAAATGTAAACGGAGATCTAGTTTCTGATAAAAAGGAAATGGCTACCTTGCTAAACGAATTTTTTACGTCAGTTTTTACTATAGAAGATGTAACAAATATCCTACGGTCACGGACATAATACCGTTTGATAATGGTAATATTTTGGATAATATAGTGGTTAGTGAAGGGGACGGTAACGCGCTATATTGATAAAATGAAAACGCGTAAATCACCGGGTCCGGATTCCATATATCCCATACAACTAAAAGAATTAAAAGATAGCATTGTTGTGCCGCTAACAAAGATTTTTAATGCGTCTATTTCTGAGGGGTGCGTACCAGATAATTTCAAGTTAGCAAACGTAACACCTATCTTTAAGAAAGGCGATAAAGGTGCGGCGGGAAATTATAGGCCAATCAGTTTAACGTCTGTTGTAGGTAAGCTACTGGAATCAATAATTAGGGATCCTATAGTCGAACACTTAGAAGTGCATAAGCTAGTTAGAAATACGCAGCACGGATTTAGGCGAAACAAATCTTGCTTAACTAATCTTTTAGAATTTTTCCAAAGCGTGGTTGACGTTTACGATAGACATCGGGCGGTTGATGTAGTGTATTTAGATTTTCAAAAAGCGTTTGACACCGTGCCGCACAAAAGACTCATTGAAAAAACTAAGGCTCATGGAATCAGGGGTGTAGTAATAAATTGGCTAGAAGAGTGGTTGCGAGGCAGGAAACAGAGGGTGGTCGTTGATGGAGCGGAGTCGTGTTGGGCTAATGTAGCGAGTGGCGTTCCTCAGGGTTCTGTATTGGGCCCCTTGCTTTTTCTTATATATATTAACGATTTAGATGTCGGCCTAGTCAGTACAGTTTCAAAGTTTGCGGATGACACGAAGCTGGGTGGTAGGGCGATTAATGACGAAGATAGAGGTAAAATTCAGGAAGATCTGAATAAAATCGTTGATTGGTCAGTCACATGGCAAATGAGATTTAAGTTGATAAGTGCAAAATTTTGCATATAGGTTCGCGTAACGGTAATTTTGCGTATAGTATGTCAGGGAAAGATTTAACAAGCGTAGAGCAGGAAAAAGATTTAGGAGTTATAGTCACTGGTGATTTAAAAGTAGCGAAACAAAGTACAGCAGCGGTCAATAAGGCGAACAAAGTGTTAAGTTTTATAGCTCGAAATTTTGAGTACAAATCGCGCGATATTATAGTTCCACTTTATAAATCATTAGTTAGACCCCATTTGGAGTACGCGGTCCAATTTTGGAATCCGCAAATGCGCAAAGATATAGACAAAATCGAAAGAGTTCAAAGACGAGCAACTAAGATGATTCCGTCGCTTAGGTCAAAGTCGTACGAGGATAGTCTTAAGGAGTTAAAATTGACAACACTCGAGACTAGGAGGTTAAGGGGTGATCTAATCCAGGTTTTCAAAATTATGAATGGGTTCGATAACGTAGATAGAGATAGCTTTTTCGAAATATCTCAATATAATAGGACTAGAAATAACGGGTGTAAGTTGACAAGTAGAAGGTTCGAGACAGCAGTTGCGAAAACTTTTTTACGCATAGAATAGTAAATAGCTGGAATAGTTTGCCGGTAGAAGTAATTAGTAGCACGTCTATAAACATGTTTAAAAATCGATTAGACGCATATGTTGATAGAAAGGGTATACTGTAGTTTAAGGTAGTAAAATTAAGGCTTTGTGGGGATAGATCCCACAGCTCAACACAAGTGTTGTGGGATATAGGGAGGCAGCGTCTTGGGTTAGGGGATACTCTCTGTCCTTACACACCCCATTTAAAGAGATTCCTCTGCCGAGGAGCGGTGCCCCCCATAGTACTGTGAGGTATTGAAAAACTCATGATCTTCATTTGCCCCACAAACACCTTTAAATGGGAGACCCAAAATGGGTGCACACACATTTCTACATTACTGTACAGTCTTTACAGCCACACCTACACTTTTCCTCGTAAGTGTATATATTGTAATGTATATGGTTGTAAATTTTGACTTGGTCCGCAATCGATATGGACCGTGACTTGATGGATAGCGTAATGAAATTGACTGGATTCTTTGGATCTGATATATTTGCATGTCCGTTATAAATAGATATAGAGTGTAACATATTTGTGGATAGTAGTCTAATATGACTTGATCCTCTGGATCCAGAGATTCTATCTTTAGTTTTAAATCGATAATTAATTAGTTTTAATTGATAATTATTTAGTTTCGTAAAAATTGGTCGTTGTCAATTTACCGGCAGTTTTTACATAAATTTCTTATGTTCTTGTGGTTCGGAACCACGTAAAATTGTAGGTCCCCTCCGCCACCACGGAGGACATACACAATACACGATTACGAACACAGTTAGGTAACCAGCCATGAGTGGATCCTAGGGTCTTTGTTGGTCTGAAACATTATAACATTATATAACATTATAACATTATAACGTTTTCCTAACCGGAGACTCCGCGAGGTGGAAGGCTGAGGTCGTCTGTTCGCTGACTGGCGAGGATAAAGTTGAGCTGCTTGGCGTAGGAAGTTATATAAATCTCGTCCCCTTCCGTATTTTGACTTGCCAAACTTCGACTCGTCTATCTCCACTACAATTCCAGGGCCCCCGATAAGCTCCTGATTGCCCATACAAAATATAGTCACCTCGGAACAGAAGCTTCGCCAATTCACACTCGTCTGGCTAGATATATGAAGATTCTCAATTACTTCATCGTGGTGAAACTGCTTCCGTAGCCACGCTTTGATAAACAATAATAACTTCCACGGTTCAAAGTGGATCTTATCAAGGAATGAACCCTTGTAATCGCTCACTGCAAAGCCACAAGCACGGCGTTTTTTCATTTTTAAAATCTTTACTTTGTGATCACAGTACCACTGATGGTGGTCTTCACGATAATTACAAGGGTTATTACACTTAGGACACACAGCAGACTGTGGCAAAACACCGTGTTCCCGAAAAAAACGCAACTGTTTCACTGTTCTTTTGGTAGAATCGAGCTATGATTTCGTAGTAAGTGAGAGTGCAGCCTCCACACACTGATGCCATGGCTAAAGTGAGCTATTCAAATTCAAATCAAGCCCGGCACGAGGGTGGTTCAATTTTATTGGCTAAGACAACGACGTTGTTTGTGACTGGTTAAATTAAAATCAGTGGCGCGTGCGCAGTAGGGCATATCATACTCTGGGTTCAGGGTTGAAATTTTGGAAAAACAAAGTGGCTAATATGTATTCCTATGTAAAAATTAATTATAAGATGGGTTTATTATTTGCAACTTTTCCGAAAAATCTCATTTTCATGGTCAAAATCGCGATTTTCTGATTTGAAGGCTGCCTAACGCAGCCTCAGGGCACCCAAACCAAGCGCGCAGATGTTCTGCATATGATTTAGTCTAAAAGCTGCTTTTCTCTGCATGTTTCAACACCTCTGGGTGCTGAAAAAATGTTTAGATTTCACGTAAAACCTAAGAATTTTAAGTTTTTCTTCAAAGAATAGGCGCGCTCACCAGCTCTACTCTGATCGAGTAGCGGGAGACTTGCCACCTCCACGTGTAGGTTTACACGCCTGTTCTTCCTGGATCCTGAAAAGCGCGGCCTCATAAGATCTTATATTATGATCTTATGAGGACTTTCAGCTCGTATGAGCATTAACGATGGCTTCAGCATCTTCAACAGCCACTCGAACCTGAAAAGCTCTTAAGTATGTCCTGCTTCGATCTGAACACTGGGAGCATTTCTCGATGGTCTATCCTGGCTCTCACCCACCCATCTCTCCTCTCGTGACCGTACACAGCTTGGGAAGCAGTTGAGACTTCCTGTACACTGCCGTACAGCTCTCTCGCAGGACTGAGTATGAACAAAGAAAGCGTCCACTTTGAGTGGAGTTTTCCTGAGATCCTCGAGCTCAGTCAAGGTCATCTTGCGGGTAAAAATAGGCTCGTAAATATTCTCTACTTCCCAGTTGATGAGATCCTCAGGTGAAGTTGCTTGCAGATTGACTTTGGGATTTTTATGGAGCCTCACTGTCGTATCACCAAAGTCTCTTCCTTCTCTGATCTTCTCTATCTGGCTCCTCGCAGCAAAAGCTCTCTGATGCCCATCCTCACTGCACAGGAATGAAGCCAAGATGTTCTCAGGATGTGCGTGGTAAGCTCCTCTTATCACTGCAGCAGAGATGATGTTCCTGACCTCTGTAGTCTGGTTCCTCAGCAGCCTCAGGCTTGAAAAAACGTGTGCAGGACCAAATTTGAGGTGGTGCCTCACTTTGATGTCGTAGTACATTTCGAAGTAGAAGTTAAGGCAGAACTTCACGAGGACCTCGAGCCTCCTCAACACCTCCCCCTTCAGTCCGTGCTCCCTCATCCACAACAGCAAGATGGCCTGTGCAGTAGTGAGCCACCTGGATTGGTTCAGAGGTCCGCACTTGAGACCAGCCAACTGTGGACTGAGACTTCCAGACTTGATGGCTTTGATCAGAAGATAGCAGTTGTGCTGGTCTGTGGAGAGAGATTTGACTATCTCTACTGGCAGCTCTATGATATCTTCAGTTCCTTCCACTGGTTTGAAGTTGAAGTTGACCTCAAGTTCATTCACTTTCTCAAGAAGTTTTCCAATAGGCCCACTGAAGCCTGACCGGGGAGTTACAGGGCCGTCCAGCTTGATGATTAAGTGCCTCAGGGGGAGCTCGTTCACATGGAGCTGACAGATCATCCAGTGGCACTTGCGACCCAGCATCTTCTCCAATAGGGCTATGGCGCCTCCAGACCACCCCGTGTTGGTGTTGGTAGAGTCTCCTTCAATAATTACAAGGCTCTCGTCAGCTCCGTGATCCAGAAGCCACTCATGCAGGCCCTGAGCGATCTTATGAGCGGGCTTTTCTCCTTCCTCAGGTTCCTCGGGAGTGAAATGGAAGAGGTACTTTCCTTGAGGCTCCCACGTGATAGTGTAATGCTCCTCGATCACTTTGCCAGGATGAAATCTCCCTGTCACTTCGTAATATTTCAACACCTTTGTGTTCCTATCCTGCTTGCCATCAGAGAATATCCCAGAGATCTTCTCATCCTCTGACCTCTGCGTGAGAGCTTCAACTGATGAGACCATTACTTCCTCCTTGGCCCTCCAGACTTTCATGCCATCTATGGCCAAGTAAGCCTTGTCTTTGGAAAGATGACCGGCCTTACCGAAAAAAATGGCGTCCACTCACTTCTACTTCACAATTATAACTGGCGTAATTGCTCAGAGCCATCTATTGAGAGAATGTTGAACTTCGCCTTCTGCGTCCAAATGGTTACAAAGATTCAAATGTAGTAGATTTTTTTCTTATGTATGTTTGTATTAAACCTGTGTAAGAGTTAAACAAAGTTAATGTGTCTAAATGGCAACAAATTACAACAAAGGGTTAAAAATATGAGGTTGTGTTCAATTGAATATTCGATATTTCAACATAGAACAGAAAACCACAATTTTGAACATGATAACGCGATTTTTGGGAAAAGTTGCAGAAAAGAAACCCCTCTTAGAATTAAATTTTACATAAAGATACATATTAGCCAGGGTGAAATTCAGAATCGGAAAAGTATGATATGCCCTAATGCGCAGTTACATTTTGAGGTGACGTGTATGTATATATATATATATATATGTATATAGTCTAAAAGTCACTAAAGGGTAAATATCACTAAATCTAAGCTAAATGGCAAGAGCAAGTCATAAACGAACCAACGCGGCTGTTCGTATTGCTTTGGTCTGGCCTAGACATGTTTTTTCCTATCTGACCTAATCTTTGGTGCTGAGTATAATTAGATGATGTTTCTAAGGTGACAAATCGGGTAGGAAGTTGTTCGTACTTAAGTATAGTTAGGGGTAATGTCTATAGCTTCTAAATTGGTAATGTAAGAGAGAGTTAGGTAGGCTGTTTGTGGGACACAGGAATAAAACGGTAGGCTTCAAGGAATACCTAATTCAACGCACCGGTAAGTGTTTTTGATTGTTTGCTAGAACCTAAGTAACCTAACTGGGGTGTCTACCCTACGCTATCACATTTGGCGACGAGGATGGGATTTGGCTCATTTGGTTAAATTTTGTTCATTGGGTTAAATTTGGCTCATTGGGTTAATTTGGCTTATTGGGTTCAAGTGGTTGTTTGGAAAATTGGATGTAGCCTAGTGGGTCGTCCGATTTGGTTTGTTTGTGTGGGTAAGCTATCGTACTATAGCGTAGGTCCCGCCGCCCTAACTCTAAAACTAATTCTACTCAGCCCTAACTCTAAAACTAATTACTGCCCTAACTCTAAAACTAATTCCTACTCAGCCCTAACTCTAAAACTAATTACTACTCAGTCCTAACTCTAAACTAATTACTACTCAGCCCTAACTCTAATAAAATTCACTATTCAGCCCTAACTGGGGAGTAACTAGACCAAATTTAAACCTAACCTAACCTACTTCACGTGATTTGGCCTAATTCGGTTTTGCTCTAGCATGTCGGTGATTGGCCATATAAGCCCCTACGAAGACAATGGGGAGGACTTCGAAGCTTATGCCACTAGGGTGAGGTTGTTTTTCGAGGCAAATTCCATTCCGGATGCTAAGAAAGTACCTACTTTTTAACTATAATAGGCCCTAAAACGTTTGGTTTAGTTATGGACCTAGTTTCTCCTAAAGCACCGGAAACTTGCACCTATAATGAATTGGTACAGGCCCTAACCGATCACTACAAACCCCGAGTAGTTCTCATCTATGAACGTTTCAAATTTTATTCAAGGCATCAGACGGGAAATGAAAGCATTGCAGAGTTTGTTGCAGGAATAAAAAGCCATAGCCGTACGTGTAAATTTGCGGAACTTAGTGAAATGCTACGGCTAGAGAAGCAGCTGCTAAAGATGTTAGAGCTTTTGGCAATCATAGTAGTAAAGCCCAACACGTAAATAGCTTTAAATCTTCTAGGCCTGGCAGACCTAACGAGCCTACTAGACAGGCAAATAAAAGGTATGAGGCGAATACGACTAAGCCTACTAATTCTACTAAGCCTTCCAAGCCATGTACAGGGTGTGGAAAACACCATTGGAAGAAAGATTGCCCTTTTAAAGAAGCAGTTTGCCGAAACTGTAGTAAAATAGGCCACATAGCTAAAGTGTGTTTTTCAAAGAAAACAAAGGGTGAAAATTCTAATTTTAACATTTCTAGTATAAATCCTCAAAAGGGAAATACTTCGAACATTGGAGTGGAGTACCTATTCTATGAGCAGCAAAGTGGGAAAAATACAGGCCCATATATTGTAGAGGTAGGCCTAAATGGAATTACAGTTCCTCTAGAATTGGATACGGGTGCTGCCCGGACGGTCATGTCCAAGGTAGTTTTTGATAAGATTTTCAAAAACACACCTAAACTACATGCATCTAAAACGATTTTGAAGAAGTACGGGGACATACAAATACCTATTTGTGGAGAAGCATACGTCACAGTTACACTCAACCAGAAACTTTGTCTCATCCTTTAACCCTTTTAGTGGTGGATGAGCAAGGGCCTACTCTACTAGGCCGTGATTGGATTGATGCTTTGAAAATGCCAATTGACAAAATCTTGCCAAGGGGTCAGGCAGATGTGCATACACTCTCATATCCATCTGACATAGACTCATTGTTAAGGGAGTTTTCTTCTTTTTTGGGCCTGAAGTAGGCAACCTAAAGGGCCATCAGGTCTGCATAGAAGTAGACCCTAATGTAACTCCGAAATTTTGTAAGGCTCGTTCAATTGCGCATGCACTGCGGGAGAAGGTGGATTTAGAAATTGACAGGCTGCTAAAGATAAAATTATTGAACCAGTCACACACACTAAGTGGGCTGCCCCAGTAGTTCCTGTACTAAAACCGGACAAGTCCGTGCGGTTATGTGGGGATTACCGTTTAACAGCAAATAGAGCCGTCCTTCTAGATTGCTATCCTATACCCAAGCCTGATGAATTATTTAGCTCTCTTGCTGGGGGTAAATATTTCACAAAACTCGATATGTCCCAAGCCTATGCTCAACTAAGTTTAGATGAAAACTCTAAAGAATTAACTATCATAAATACGCACCGAGGCCTATATAAGTACAATAGGCTATGCTATGGAATAGCATCGGCTCCGGGTATTTTTCAGAGGACAATGGACCAAGTTCTAGGTCACATTCCAGGGGTACTTTGCTTTCTAGATGATGTCCTCATTTCAGGTTCGACTAAAAAAGAACACCTAACTAGATTAACCACGGTTCTAAAAAGACTCCGGGATGCCGGACTTAAGCTAAAGAGAGAAAAGTGTTCATGGGTCACTAATGAGGTTTCATATTTAGGGTTCCGCATAGATGCCTCAGGCATTCATCCAACGGTGGATAAACTAGAAGCAATAGAAAAGGCACCACCTCCACAAAACATCACACAGTTACAAGCTTATTTAGGTCTCCTAAACTTTTATAGGAAATTTTTGCCTAATGCATCGACTTTCCTTGAACCCCTAAATAAGCTATTACGATCTGGGGAACAGTGGAGATGGGAGAAAACTCAAAAGGAAGCATTTGAGGCTTCCAAGGACGTACTACTAAAGTCCACTCTCCTAGTGCATTATGATCCTAAACTTCCTCTCGTAGTTTCAGCAGACAGCAGTTCTTATGGAATTGGGGCAGTGTTATCTCACCACATTGATGGTGTAGATAGGCCTATCTGTTTTGCTTCTAGAACACTAACTGAGACGGAAAGACGATATGCACAAGTGGAACGTGAAGCATTAGCCTTAGTATTTGCAGTAAAAAAATTTCATTTCTATCTATGGGGTCATGAATTTAAACTAATTACTGACCATAAGCCTCTTTTAGGTTTATTTTCACCTAATAAAAATATTCCAGTTATGGCCTCAGGTAGGATTCAACGATGGGCACTGATTCTACAAGCCTATAAATTTGACTTAGTACATCGGTCAGGTAAACTTCTAGGTACGGCTGATGCGCTAAGTAGGTTGCCCTTAGAAAATCCAAATGATTGTGTACCTATACCTACAGAATGGGTTCACTTGGTGGAGTTTTTGGAATCCACTCCAGTATCTGCAGTACAAATAGAGCAGTGGACAAAATCAGACCCTATTCTGTCTAGGGTCATCCATTTCTGCTCAGTTGGTTGGCCTACTAAGGTTGAGAGTGAATTACAGCCTTTTTTCAGCGTCAGTCTGGCCTCTCTATTCAAAATGGCTGTCTCTTATGGGGCCACAGAGTGATTATTCCAAATAAAGGCAGGTCGAATTTAGTGAAGGAACTTCACGCTGAACACATGGGCGCAACAAAAATGAAAGAGCTGGCGAGAGCTTATTTCTGGTGGCCTGGTTTAGATGGAGAACTCGAATCATTGGTTCGTTCCTGTCAAAGCTGCCTAGAGAACAGAGATCTCCCAAGGAAAAGTCCACTTCATCCTTGGGAATGGCCTACTATACCGTGGCATAGGATCCATGTTGACTATGCAGGTCCTATAAATAATACTTATTTCCTAGTCATTGTGGACGCCTACTCTAAGTGGGTGGAAATTTTTCCAACCACTTCCACGACTTCGGGTGTTACTATTCGCTTACTCCGTTCAGTTTTCGCTCGATGGGGTTTACCCGTAGTCCTGGTTTCCGACAATGGTACTTGTTTTACCAGTGAGGAATTTCGTTCCTTCGTCCACCTAAATGGCATTAGACATGTCCGGTCTAGTGTTTTCCACCCGTCTACTAACGGTCTCGCTCGGAAAACATGGTCCGTACTTTCAAGTCGGCCTTGCGTCATTCTCGTGGGGAGGAAATGCAAGTGGTGTTGGATAAATTTTTGTTTAAATATCGAATAACACCACACACCACGACGGGGGTGTCTCCCTCTAAACTTCTGATTGGCCGGGGAATTCGTTCAGTTTTCGATTTGTTACGTCCAAACGAAATGTTACAACAACGAGTTTTACGCCATCAGGAAAAACAGAAGTTGTACCACGACACTAAAAGAGGGAGAGTTCTAGAAGCGAAACCTAATGATCCAGTTGTGATTCGCAACTATGGGGCTGGACCAAAATGGGTTCCTGCAACTGTGCAGGAGAGAACGGGCCCTGTTTCCTTCAAGTGCCAACTAGAAGATGGTCGTTCTATTAAACGCCATCAGGACCAGATATGGGAACGTGAAGTGCAGAAGGACCAGAGTCTTCCGGAAGAGAGAACTGATCCTCCGGAAAATGGTTCAACTTGCCCGCCTATACAGGTTGCACCTAATCCTACTACATCAACCCCGCTCCGCAGGTCGTCTAGGGTCCCTCATCCCCCTGACAGACTAAACTTGTAGGGGAGGAGTGAGGTGACGTGTATGTATATATATGTATATAGTCTAAAAGTCACTAAAGGGTAAATATCACTAAATCTAAGCTGAATGGCAAGAGCAAGTCATAAACGAACCAACGCGGCTGTTCGTATTGCTTTGGTCTGGCCTAGACATGTTTTTTCCTATCTGACCTAATCTTTGGTGCTGAGTAAATTAGGTGATGTCTAAGGTGACAAATCGGGTAGGAAGTTGTTCGTACTTAAGTATAGTTAGGGGTAATGTCTATAGCTTCTAAATTGGTAATGTAAGAGAGAGTTAGGTAGGCTGTTTGTGGGACACAGGAATAAAACGGTAGGCTTCAAGGAATACCTAATTCAACGCACCGGTAAGTGTTTTTGATTGTTTGCTAGAACCTAAGTAACCTAACTGGGGTGTCTACCCCACGCTATCACACATTTCCTTGAGAAACGCACAAACGAACGAACGAGAGAGTCCCAAAAGACACAGAGAAGACGGTCTTGGACTTTGAAATTTTCTTGGATATATATATATCAATTTTATCAATGGATATCTCAGTAATCAATCGTCTGCTGAGGAAACTCATAGAAGAAAAGTTTCTTAGAATTGTCTAAAGTATGGATTGCCAAGAAAAAAATAAATAAAAAACGCTGTCCGGCGACTATCAACAATAACCTAAAGTCTTTTTGCCAACAGGAAGGAGTGCATTTTGCTAATTTTTGGAACAGTTTCTACGGCAGGAGGGACTTGTTCCTCGGAGATGAACTTCATCTTAATGACGTTGGAGCTGCGCGTTTAGGAAGACTTTTTCATAATACTGTCTCTTCTTTTCAGGCTGCCGTAACTCGAACGGTCCCTGCGTAATTTCCACAAATTTCCCTTGCACAGTGAGTTGCACTCGCGAAGGTATCGTAATTACAAACAATTTGAGGGTTCTATTCTTAAATGTTCGTAGCCTACGGAATAAAATAAACAAATTTTTGTTTCTTTAATTGCTTGTAAAGACTATGATTTAATTGCGATAAATGAATCGTGGCTTAGCACTGAAACACGTGACTTTGTAGGGGAGTATCAAATTAGAGGTTATAGACTCTTTGTTAAAAACACAATAGGTAGGCGAGGAGGCGGTGTTGTCGTATATCAAAGATAATATTGCGAACGTTATAGAAGTAAAGCACACAATTCCAGAACCGATAGATTCGACTATAGCAGAACTTGAACGATTTCAAACTTCTTGTTGCGGTTATATATAGGCCCCCTTATCAAATAGCTGATACGGACGAAGCGTTATATCGTGAACTAAAGAGAATAATAGGTAGTGAGCAGGCCTTAGTTATGGGTGACTTTAATTGCGTCAACGTGAATTACGATACAATGCAGGGTGGTGCGGAAGGCAATCGTTTAGTCAATTTTCTCGAGTATGGAAAAACTATACACTCTTACAATATGGTATCGTATGTGATACCTTTATTTCATAATTAAATATAAATTATTAATTGATTGAATTAAGTATCTACAAAATTGCCTCGGGATTGGTGACATCGCCTATTGGGAATGAAAATAATTGCCATACATGCATAGAACCCAATATGGAAGCATTGGGCCCACCCAACCACAAGAAAAATATTATTATTCGTGTTCAAAATTTTCCATTGCTGACTCATGAAAATTACATCGAGAGAAGAGTCAACGAACTTTGAAGAATCAGCAGATTTCTAACGATTATATATAGCTGCTCGCTCGGAGCTTTCTTATGTTACAGCGATGCTTTAAGCAAGGAAGATGTACTTTATCTTCCTATAAATTCTGAGTGAAATCCTCTTAATATAAAACCTAATAACTATAAAAAGGATAGGACTATTCCTTCAGGTATTTAAGTATAGTGACTGCTTATATTAATTACATCAAAGCAACTCGTTGTGTAACTCCATCGTACCGCGGCCCTACATCGAAAAACATCGTCGCATCCTACGAACAGAAGCGAGGCCCAACGAAATAATAAGGTAAGGTAATTTCTTTCTTTACCATTAGGCAGTGCAAATACCAAAGGCAAATAAACATAAAAAGGTCATTTGAAGACCTACATATACATAACTCTCTAACGAAAAAATGTAGGGGTTTTGTCGTTAACTCTCTACTGTAATCTGCTGGAAATTTCCAACGGATGAGGGTATCAGGCAATCAACCCATAGCCCTATTTTTTTTTTCACACGAGGATAGCTTTCTTACTCAAAAGGATGGATGGGGAACCTACGAGGTTGGACAGTATTTTAGATTTAGTAATAACTACGGATGATAGGCTAATCACGGATCTTCAAGTAATAGAACCATTAAGCAATAGCGATCACAATATGGTAGAGTTTGTCCTCTCAGTAAGTCAATCGAAACCAGCTAACTCGACTAAACTTCCAGCACGCAAACTTTTGTAAATTTCGAAATGAATTGTCACACGTCAATTGGGAAAACGTAATGGGGATCTCCAACGCAAAAGTAATGTGGGAATCGTTTGAAACAGTATTTAGGACTATAAATGAGGAATGTATACCGTACAAGATTAAGCGTGCGAAAGTAAACAACAAGCCCTTGTGGTTTACTTCTAGAGTAGGAGATATTATAAAGAGTAGAGATAGGGCTTACAGGCTACATAAGTGCGATAAAGACAATTTGTGGTTACGAAACAACTACATATCAATGGCGGCTTTACAGGGGAGGCATGGGAAGCTGTGCCTCCTCGGTTTCAACAGGCTATAAATATTTTTTTCCTAAATTGCAACATTTAAAAATTTAATATAATTTAAGTTAAAAATTTTAATTAGCAATGGAATCCCCCTCCCCCTTCGAATATAGTTGTTAAAAGTTTAATTTTCAATAGAATCACCCTCCCCCCTTGAATATAACTGTAACCTTCAGTTATAATGGTCAAATTCAGCACGAGAAATCGAAAGGAAGAAGTATTCAGGAAAGCCTCCCTTCAGCTTCTTGGTTGTCATGGCAACGCAGTGATGCCACGCTTATCTTCTGCCCTGTCAAAAGGCATGAATTCGTGAAATGGAGGCCCAAAATCACAAATCCTCCGCGAGCTTTATCATGGCCAGCCAGTGGGCGGAGCTAAATGGCTGTTGCCTAGCAACCAGATCTTCGGAGTGAAAATTATTGCTAAATACCGTGACATTGAATTTTTATTTAGCTATTATATTTTGTTTATACGAACCTGTTACGTTGTCATTCAACTCTTTATAAGTGAATTTAGTGTTATTTATGTGTGATTTAGTGTACCCAACGTAGGTATGTCAGTGTTAACCTGTTATTTGTACTTTTTTAAAGGCTACGTTATGGTAGTGTTATGTTATTTGTAAGTTTTTGAAGGCAATATATCAGAGTTTATATTCTTTGTGTGAACTTAACCCTTCAAAATGAAAGAAGTTACTGACATAATCGTTTCACTATTGGATATTTCTTTTGTTAGAAGAAGCGAAGAAAATAAAAGATACATTTTAAATAAAGGTAGATCAACTCCAAACATATCTTGTATTCAAATAAATAAGAGCAAAAACAGAAGTTTTAAATCTAATTGGTATGACAGATAAGTGGCTGTGTGGAAGTTTGCAAAAAAACGGTTTGTTTTGCTGGTCTTGTCTTTTAGTTGGTGTGAAAAAAATGTATGGAGTGACGAAGGGTTTCATGATTGGAAGAACTTGGCAAGGAGCTTGGAGAGACATTCCACTTCGAAAGAGCACATTCAAAATGATATTTGTGTCAAACAGTTATCTAAACAGGTGTTCAGTATTTTTCAACAGCTAAATGAACACGCGAAGAGATCGAAAAATGAGTACAATGCAAAAGTAGCAAAGAACAGAGAAGTCTTCAAGCGATTGATTGATTTAACTTGTCTCCTCTGTAAACAAGAATTGCCTTTCCGTGGGCATGACGAATCGAAGAGCTCTTGCAATCAAGGAAATTTTAAGGAAATCTTCAATATAATGCTCAATCATAATGAAGAAGTGAAATCCCATGGGAAAAAATGGGGGCCTTTACTGGCTTGTCAAAAACAATACAAAATTAAATTATTGATTGTATTGCGGGAGAACTAAAAGATGCTATACAAAATACTATAAAAAGTACGCCATTTTTTTCAATTCAAATAGATGAAACAACTGACAAGAATGAAAAAGCTCAATGTTTAATCATTTGCCGTTGTGTTGATAGAAATGGACATATAAAAGAACATTTTCTAGGTTTTTATGATGTTGGACAAAACAAAAGTGCAGCAGGCATTTGTCAGCAGCTTGTGGAAATATTACAGCCATTTGATTTTCAAAATAAACTTATAGCGCAGACTTTTGACAGAGCTAGTGTTATGTCATTTGAATTGAATGGGCTTCAAGCAAAAATTCGCAGCTATGCTCCTCAAGCTCTTTTTACCCATTGTTTGGCGCATCGTTTAAATCTAGTATTGCAGCACAGCTGCGTAACATATCAGCTGTTAATATTTTCCTTTCACTTTACAAGGAATTCCTGCCTTCTTTCACAAATCGACAAAAAGAACAGCCGTCCTTGACCGAATCGTGGGAAAACGAATACCAACCAATAGTGAAGTACTGTAAGATGGAATTCCAATGCAAAAATTGTCACGGCAATTTCCACTGAAAAGGTTAAGTTGATTGAGGTTTTTCAGGAACTCATGAATACCGATGATATTACGGGTAAAACAATACGTCAAGCAGAAGCCTACAAAAATAAGCTGTCTGAATTTAACTTTGTGTTTTGTCTTCTGGTCTTCCAAGACATCTTTTTGAAAACTGAAGTGGTTTATAATATTCTCCAAAAAAATCAATAGATATTCAAATGTACATGGATCACATATCTATTTGCCAAACAGCCATACAAGATATGCGAAATGACGAAACATTTCAAAAGTATATTGAGAAAACACAAACAGCAACTGGACATTCTCCTTGTGCTTCGAGAAATAGACTTGAAACCAACAATTCAACATCTTGCCATTATCGAAAGAATTTTTATGAGATCATTGATAATATTACTACTCAAATAAGGACAAGATTCTCGAACATGGCATCCTTAAAGTTTCTGCAGCTATCGAACTGAACCCAATTTGCAAATTTCCCCAAAAATTCCCGGAAGATGCCTTAAATTCCTTGATAGCTACCTATGGAAACTTCTTTGACAAACAGTTTCTACGAAATGAGCTAATGGCTGTTTATGCAGAAGAAACTATGGAAAAACTATACGCGCTCACAACATGGTATCATATGTGGTACATTTATTTCATAATTAAATATAAATTATTAATTAATTGAATTAAGTATCTATACAAAATTGCCTCGGGATTGGCGACATAGCCTATTGGGAATGAAATAATTGCCATACGTACAAAGAACCTGTATGTATGAATCAAACCTCACATAGCAACAAGAAAACCCAATTTATTGTTTGGTCTACCACAGAGAAGTAGACCAAACAAAATTTTGCTAGATCGGCAAATAATAATGAAAATACAAGCGAACCAAGGAACGGCTCTCAGGGCTGTTTATGTTACAGCGAACGCTTTAAACAGGGAGGATGTGTTTTTGTCTTCCCTAAAGTTCTGAGTGAATTCCTTATGATAAATTTCAGGATAGGCCTATCCCCTCAAGTGTTTATATTGTGACTGCCTATATTTATTACAAGAAGTTAACTCATTGAGTAACTCCATCGTGGCGGCCCTACACCGAAAATGATCGTAACGCCCTACATCGAAACAAACTAAGACCCAGCAAAAAAATAAGGTGAGGCAATTTCATTTTCATTCTAATGTAGGCGTCTAAAATCCCGACGCTAAAAATTACCGTAATCATATAAATATAAAGAGGTCCTTTTACCAACCTACATATTCATAACTCTCTAACGAAAAAGCATAGGGCTTTTGTCGGTAACCCTCCACTGAAGTCTGCTGGAAATTTCCAACGGATGAGGGCACAGGCAATCAACCCATAGCCCTATATAGTTTTTTTCATATGGTGGCCCTGTGTATGGGGAACTGACCCCTCTAAAATTTACACTGACACACGCGGTGGCTCGGCTTAGCTCATTAGGCCTAACCCCAATTTCAACCATAACCCCACTATAGTTTTTTCATATAGTGGCCTATGCAACTGGGAACCGATCCCTTTACCTTTACACTAACCGAAAACAAAGGCTTGTTCATTTAACAAGCATAACTCAATTTAGGTCCTATAAAAATAGGCCCACAACATTAAGCCTATTTAATAGGTCCTACTCTTCAAACTCAAAACAAAGCCTTGTTAATTTAACAGGCTTAACTCATTTAAGGTCCTATAAAATAATAGGCCCAAACATAAGCCTACTCGGTAGGCCCAACAAATAGGCATATTTAGTAGGCCCACCTAACTTTACATTACATAATAGGCCTACCTCTTAAAGTAGGCCTTACTCTTTACACTCAAGGCCTATCCTAACTAAAAACACTAAATTTATAATTGAACCTGTGGTGTAGGTTATAAAATTTATTTCAGCAATTTAACTTACTCATAAGACTCATTAACATCACAAAATTCGACTCAGAACTGTAACATCACAAAATTCGACTCAGAACTGTAACATCACAAAGACCTAAAGCAATTGCACAAATTCAAACCTACACCCACCTAACACCTATTCGTGACCCTATTCCAACCTATACCAAGTCCTATTTGACATATAGGCCCAACCTATTCCAAGTCCTATTTGACATATAGGCATACCAAGTCCTATTTGACATATAGGCCCAACCTATTCCAAATCCTATTTGACATATAGGCATACCAAGTCCTATTTGACATATAGGCCCAACCTATTTCAAGTCCTATTTGACATATAGGCCCAACCTATTCCAAGTCCTAATTGACATATAGGCCCAACCTATTCCAAGTCCTATTTGACATATAGGCCCAACCTATACCAAGTCCTATTTGACATATAGGCCCAACCTATTCCAAGTCCTATTTGACATATAGGCATACCAAGTCCTATTTTACATATATAGGCCCAACTTATTCCAAATCCTATTTGACATATAGGCATACCAAGTCCTATTTGACATATAGGCCCAACCTATTTCAAGTCCTATTTGACATATAGGCCCAACCTATTCCAAGTCCTATTTGACATATAGGCCCAACCTATTCCAAATCCTATTTGACATATAGGCATACCAAGTTCTATTTGACATATAGGCCCAACCTATTCCAAATCCTATTTGACATATAGGCATACCAAATCCTATTTGACATATAGGCCCAACCTATTCCAAGTCCTATTTGACATATAGGCCCAACCTATACCAAGTCCTATTTGACATATAGGCCCAACCTATACCAAATCCTATTTGACATATAGGCCCAACCTATACCAAATCCTATTTGACATATAGGCATACCAAGTCCTATTTGACATATAGGCCCAACCTATTCCAAGTCCTAATTGACATATAGGCCCAACCTATTCCAAGTCCTATTTGACATATAGGCCCAACCTATTCCAAGTCCTATTTTGCATAGGCCCAACCTATTCCAAATCCTATTTGACATATAGGCATAAAACAGACAAGGCTTGATATAAGGGTCTCAAATGCAACGTTTGAGGATCTTTACTCAGCCAAATTGATTAACCTAATCCAAAACCCAAAAATAAAACCCTATAACAAAATACACATTTACACACATACGTACGGTACAGTATATAAATATATACATACGACTCCAAACATCCAATTCTTCTTTTAAAGGGAGAATCACAACAGATTTCATCAACAGACACATACATTCCTTGCAAACAGATTGGATTCCTTCAAAACCCCAAACCTTCCAGACCTACCTGTAGGATACTATCATACACAACATTTACTCATTCATAACTACGGGTATTGACTTCATTGGAGTGGTGAATCCAGGTTTTGAAGACCAACTGGATTCGGAGAAATGCAACACACACACACACACACACACACACACACACTACTCTTTCCATGTGTCTCAAACACAACAACCTGTCTAAACATAACCAAGGATCGGAGAGTAAAAGCCTTTATTGCTGCGCTCTGATTCTGTGCACATAATTTTGTGCCAAAATTTATATGGTTAGACAGTGACACGTACAAACAAACTACTCTACTCTAAAGGGTTTTATGGCTACTTTGGCCATAGCCCAAACTACTATTTCAAAGGGCCTTGGCCTACCTTGGCCATAGCCCAAACTACTATTTCAAAGGGCCTTGGCCTACCTTGGCCATAGCCCAACAAATCATCAAAGGGCTGATGGCCTACCCTTGGCCATAGCCCAACAATTCATCAAACGGCTGATGGCCTACCCTTGGCCATAGCCCAACAAATTCATCAAAAGGCTGATGGCCTACCTCGGCCATAGCCCAACCTATTCATGAAGGGGTTTGTGGCCTCCCTTGGCCACAACCCAAACTATTACAAGGGTCTTGTGGCCTACCTTGGCCACATACCAAACTATTACAAGGGTCTTGTGGCCTTCCTTGGCCACAGACCAAACTATTACAAGGGTTTGTGGCCTCCCCTTGGCCACAGACCAAACTATTACAAGGGTCTTGTGGCCTTCCTTGGCCACAGACCAAACTATTACAAGGGTTTTGTGGCCTCCCCTTGGCCACAGACCAAACTATTACAAGGGTCTTGTGGCCTTCCTTGGCCACAGACCAAACTATTACAAAGGTTTTGTGGCCTCCCCTTGGCCACAGCCCAAACTATTACAAGGGTCTTGTGGCCTCCCATGGCCACAGACCAAACTATTACAAGGGTCTTGTGGCCTACCTTGGCCACAACCCAAACTATAACAAGGGTCTTGTGGCCTACCTTGGCCACAACCCAAACTATTACAAGGGTCTTGTGGCCTACTTTGGCCACAACCCAAACTATAACAAGGGTCTTGTGGCCTACCTTGGCCACAACCCAAACTATAACAAGGGTCTTGTGGCCTACCTTGGCCACAACCCAAACTATTACAAGGGTCTTGTGGCCTACCTTGGCCACAACCCAAACTATAACAAGGGTCTTGTGGCCTACCTTGGCCATAGTCCAAACTATTACAAGGGTTTTGTGGCCTCCCCTTGGCCACAGACCAAACTATTACAAGGGTCTTGTGGCCTCCCTTGGCCACAGACCAAACTATTACAAGGGTCTTGTGGCCTCCCTTGGTCACAGACCAAACTATTACAAGGGTTTTGTGGCCTACCTTGGCCACAACCCAAACTATTACAAGGGTTTTGTGGCCTCCCCTTGGCCACAGCCCAAACTATTACAAGGGTCTTGTGGCCTCCCTTGGCCACAGACCAAACTATTACAAGGGTCTTGTGGCCTTCCTTGGCCACAGACCAAACTATTACAAGGGTTTTGTGGCCTCCCCTTGGCCACAGACCAAACTATTACAAGGGTCTTGTGGCCTACCTTGGCCACGACCCAAACTATTACAAGGGTCCTGTGGCCTCCCCTTGGCCACAGCCCAAACTATTACAAGGGTCTTGTGGCCTCCCTTGGCCACAGACCAAACTATTACAAGGGTCTTGTGGCCTCCCTTGGTCACAAACCAAACTATTACAAGGGTTTTGTGGCCTCCCCTTGGCCACAGCCCAAACTATTACAAGGGTCTTGTGGCCTACCTTGGCCACAACCCAAACTATTACGAGGGTTTTGTGGCCTCCCCTTCGCCACAGCCCAAACTATTACAATGGTTTTATGGCCTCCCATGGCCAGAGACCAAGCAACACAAAAACAGTACAGGATTCAAAGCCCCAAGCCCTCCAGATCTACCTGTGGATGAGTAACATTTACTCCACTAAAACTACGAGTATTGACTAGTCTGAAGTGGTATGAGGTTTGAATACAGTACAAACTCTTTAAACCAAACAACACAACATGGAAGTACAGTACATTTCAATTAACTCACCAACGTAGAAGTCACTTTAAAACATAAATTGTTAACAAAACAAAACATGACAAAACTCCAAAACCACGTCAGTAAACCAGCATTTAAAAAATTTACACAGATAATGAGCAAAGTTAAAATGCTTAATAACTTTACTTTAATTCCATAAATTTCCTATACCTAAAGGGAGTCAAACTGATTGACATAACTTTAACTAAACTTGAGAAGTTGGCCTCTTGAACTTTTATATTTAAATAGGTCTTGAGTAACCTCTCTCTTCCTAAATTCCTATTTCATTCTTTTCAATCCATTTCACATGGTTTAAAACACAGTTTATCAAAAAATTTGATCTATAACATACAAATTTTTCTCCGGCCCCCCGCAGTATATGGAAAAACTATACGCGCTCACAACATGGTATCATATGTGGTACATTTATTTCATAATTAAATATAAATTATTAATTAATTGAATTAAATATCTATACAAAATTGCCTCGGGATTGGCGACATAGCCTATTGGGAATGAAATAATTGCCATACGTACAAAGAACCTGTATGTATGAATCAAGCCTCACATAGCAACAAGAAAACCCAATTTATTGTTTGGTCTACCACAGAGAAGTAGACCAAACAAAATTTTGCTAGATCGGCAAATAATAATGAAAATACAAGCGAACCAAGGAACGGCTCTCAGGGCTGTTTATGTTACAGCGAACGCTTTAAACAGGGAGGATGTGTTTTTGTCTTCCCTAAAGTTCTGAGTGAATTCCTTATGATAAATTTCAGGATAGGCCTATCCCCTAAAGTGTTTATATTGTGACTGCCTATATTTATTACAAGAAGTTAACTCATTGAGTAACTCCATCGTGGCGGCCCTACACCGAAAATGATCGTAACGCCCTACATTGAAACAAACTAAGACCTAGCAAAAAAAAGGCGAGGCAATTTCATTTTCATTCTAATGTAGGCGTCTAAAATCCCGACGCTAAAAATTACCGTAATCATATAAATATAAAGAGGTCCTTTTACCAACCTACATATTCATAACTCTCTAACGAAAAAGCATAGGGCTTTTGTCGGTAACCCTCCACTGAAGTCTGCTGGAAATTTCCAACGGATGAGGGCACAGGCAATCAACCCATAGCCCTATATAGTTTTTTTCAAAAACAAACATCTTTTTCATAACACTGATATTGAAACTATATTGAATAACATTGTGGAAAATGACTTGTGCGATACACTACCCCAAGCTTATAGACTTTTCAGTCTCATTGCAACCATCCCAGCCACTACTGCATCTGTTGAAAGAAGTTTTTCTTGTCTAAACCGCATTAAGACATGCTTAAGAAATACTATGGGGCAGGAGCGACTTTCAAGCTTGGCATTAATTTCCATAGAAAAGGAATTACTAGTGAAGCTATCGAATCAACCTTGCTGGTATGAAAATATCATAAATAGGTTTGCTGCTGGAAAAGAAAGGAGAATTGATCTTCTTTTCAAGTAGAAGACGTAAGTAAAACTAATTGATGATTTTTCGTTTTATTTTCTGATATTTTAATAACTTTACTCCATGTTGTTTAGTTAATTTATAATAACGGTTAGTAACTTAGCGGTAGTTTCTATATTATGAATAATTTTGTACAGATTAAGCCATCTTAATTTAAGTAATTTATTTATGGGCATATGCCATATATAACTATCCTCGCACTATGTAATAAAACGTAGCAATAATTATTGGTGGGCCTCCCCACCCTCTCAGACCACGAGCCGCCACTGCTACATATCTCTAAGGCGTGAAGCGAAAAGTGTAATAAAAAAGTCGAAGCGCGAATTTGAAATCTCCATAGCTCGTGACGGCAAAGAAAACCCCAAGCGATTCTTTCAATACGTCAACAATAGGAATCCAGTAAAAAGTGTCTTGGGGCTGTTGAAAAATGTTAAGGAGAGCTAGTTTCTGAAAACAAGCAAATGGCTACGTTACTAAACGAATTTTTTACGTCAATTTTTACTATAGAAGATGTAACGAATATCCCTACGGTCATAGACATAATACCAGTGCTGGGCAGCGCAAACGAAAATTCACTTGCGCAAGCGCAAATGCGCAAACCCAAACCCATACCTTGCGCAAGCGCAAATGCGCAAACTTCTCGAAACTTGCGCTTGCGCAAACGCAAACGCAAACTATTTATATATACAGGGTTTTCCAAAAAAAAATAGGTGCGTTTTTTTTGGGACACCCTGTATAAAATTAAATTTATAGTAAATCAAATCAAATCAAATCAAAAGACTTTATTAACAGACACACGATCCATAGATATATCAATAAAGAATAGATACAAAATTACAATGTTAAATAAATAATAATAAAAAAGAAATTACAATATTACAAAAAAAAAAACTTCAAAGCTCCTCAGAGTCCTCCTCCAACTCCATCGTGAGCAGGTCCATGTTGCCCTTCAGGAACACAAACCTCTCAAAGTTCTCAGAGGTCAGGCTGGACCTCTTGGGCTTCATGATGTCAGACCCCTGGGTGTTGCCAAGGACGTCATAGGTGTGCGCCACAGGCACCTCCCTGCAGGTTAGGACGGCCTTCTTCCTCTTGAGGTTGGAGGGCTCTATCCAGTGGGCAGTCATGCCCAGGAAGGAGCGGTTGTGGGCTGTCCAGCAGTGCGGTGGTGGCCACATAGTTGACCTCGTCCAGGATGGAGGTGAGCTCTGTCTTCCCTGCCTCGGCCTTCTTCTTGAGGTTCCTCATGTAGGTCCGCCTGGAGGGGAGCTTGAAGCTGGGGTTCAGGTACTTGAGGAACCTGGTGAAAGATGGGGACTCCGTGGTTTTGGCGGGCAACATCTCTTCAACCATGACCCTGTGGAGAAGTTGAAAATTAAATTCATTTTGAACATTTTCAATAAATGTATTTTAAAACATAAGTTACAAAAAAGATTAGGTATGATTGTAAGGAAAGTCTTTATCTTATCTTTACAATGAATTTTATTTTTATATCATATAAATATTTGATATATTTAAAACATTATTTAAATTATTCTATTATTAGTGTATAAAATTAAGATTTATAATTATTATTTATTTACCTGTGCAAAAGGTCCTGGGCCTTGCTATTGTTGAAGGCGGCAGATCCAGCAAAGGAGGACTCTATGCTGGCCTGGCGCATTCTCTTGGAGCCAGAGTCCTTGGT
This sequence comes from Bathynomus jamesi, assembly GCA_023014485.1. Classification (NCBI taxonomy): domain Eukaryota; kingdom Metazoa; phylum Arthropoda; class Malacostraca; order Isopoda; family Cirolanidae; genus Bathynomus; species Bathynomus jamesi. Next base: position 144,911 of record JAJOZX010008199.1, on the reverse strand, counting down.
GTCGCCAGAGAGGGACCGGCCGCGCTTGGACCCACCAGTGATGGCAGCGAGGAGGTCTTTGCTCTGGTTGGGGTGAACCTTGAAAAAAAAAATTATAAATTATATTGTAATGACAGTGATATACAACAGAAGTGTTTGAATTGAGACAAAATATAATTTATTATTTAATATTTAATTATATTTTAATAAATAATAATTTCTAAAGTTAACTACTTATCAAGTTTTTATAAAATTTTAAATTTATAAATAAACTTAAACTCACATGCTGGTAGTGGCTCTTGAGGGTGTACACTGTACATGCTGATGGTGAAGCTGACCTTGGCCTTGCACCTCTTACAGATGATGATGCCCCTGTAGACCACCCTGCCCCTCTCAACCACCCTCTTCTTGCTGGTCAAAGGTCCAAAGAAGGTGTCCAGGTGGGGCCAGGGGTTGTTGAGGTCCTCTTCCTCCTGGTGAGGCACTGAGCCATGGCTGGTCACACTGCCGGCCGGGCTGGGGGCAGAGGTGGGGCTGGACAGAGACTGGTGTCTGAGGCTGTCCATGGTTCACTAGTTATAGACAGTAGTTATGACTTATGAAGTTTCTAGAAGTTACTAGAGTAGTTAGTAGTTTGAACTCTGAAATAAAATTAAAATCAACTAATCAAACAAACGTGTTTCACTAGCGTTGTTGGTATACTGAGTGCTCACTGTTGTCTGGCGGCGCCACCTGTCTGGCAGTCACGTGTTTATGAGCTAAATCCACTATTTTAAATTTTTTTTTTCACGTTTGTGCACAAATTTGCGCAAGAATTGGCGCAAACGCAAATGCGCAACCGAAATCACACTTGCGTAATTGCGCAATTTGCGTTTTGCGCAAGTGTTTGCGCAAGTGCCCAGCACTGCATGATAATACCTTTTCATAATGGTAATACTTTGGATAATATTGTGGTTAGTGAAAGGGAGGTAGTGCGCTATATTAATAAAATGAAAATGCGTAAATCACCGGGGCCGGATTCCATATATCCCATACAACTAAAAGAATTAGAAGAAAGTATTGTTGTGCTGCTAACAAAGATTTTTAATGCGTCTATTTCTGAGTGGTGCGTACCAGATAATTTAAAGTTAGCAAATGTAACACCTATCTTTAAGAAAGGCGATAAAGATGCGGCGGGAAATTATAGGCTAATCAATTTAACGTCTGTTGTAGGTAAACTACTGGAATCAATAATTAGGGATCGTAGAGTCGAACACTTGGAATTTCATAACTTGGTTAGAAATACGCAGCACGGTTTTAGGCGAAACAAATCTTGCTTAACTAATCTTTTAGAATTTTTTAAAGCGTGGTTGAAGTTTACGATAGTCATCGGGCGGTTGATGTAGTGTATTTAGATTTTCAAAAAGCGTTTGACACCGAACCTCACAAAAGACTCATTGAAAAAACTAAGGCTCATGGAATCAGGGGTGTAGTAATAAATTGGCTAGAAGAGTGGTTGCGAGGTAGGAAACAGAGGGTGGTTGTTGATGGAGCGGAGTCGTATTGGGCTAATGTATTGGGCCCCTTGCTTTTTCTTATATATATTAACGATTTAGATGTCGGCCTAGTCAGTACAGTTTTCACATGACAAATAAGATTTAACGTCGATAAGTGCAAAATTTTACATATAGGTTCGCGTAACGGTAATTTTGCGTATAGTATGTCAGGGAAGGAGTTAGCAAGCGTAGAGCAGGAAAAATATTTAGGAGTTATAGTCACTGGCGATTTAAAAGTAGCGAAACAAAGTAGAGCAGTGGTCAATAAAGCGAACAAAGTGCTAGGTTTTATAGCTCGGAATTTTGAGTACAAATCGCGCGATATTATTGTTCCTCTTTATAAATCATTAGTTAGACCCCATTTGGAGTACGCGATCCAATTTTGGAATCCGCATATGCGAAAAGATATAGACAAAATCGAAAGAATTCGAAGACGAGCAACTAAGATGATTCCGTCGCTTAGGTCGAAGTCGTACGAGGATAGGCTTGAGGAGTTAAAATTGACTACACTCGAGACTAGGAGGCTAAGGGGTGATCTAATCCAGGTTTTCAAAATTATGAATGGGTTCGATAACGTACATAGAGACAGCTTTTTCGAAATATCACAATATAATAGGACTAGAAATAACGGGTGTAAGTTGACAAGTAGAAGGTTCGAGACAGCAGTTGCCAAAACCTTTTTACGTATAGAATAGTAAATAGGTGGAATCGTTTGCTGGTAGAAGTACATAATTAGTAGCACGTCTATAAACATGTTTAAAAATCGATTAGACGCATATGTTGATAGATTGGGTATAGTTTAAGGAAGTAAAATTAAGGCTTTGTGGTTTAGAACCCACATAAAATTGTAGGTCCCCTCCGCCAGTATGGAGGACATGCACAATGCACAATTACGAACACACTTAGGTAGACCAGCCATGAGTGGATCCTAGGGTCTTTGTTGTTCTGAAACATTATATTATAAGCACCATGTTATAATGACCTCTATTAACGGATTTTTCGCTTAGTGGACAAGCCTCAAGAACGTATCTTGTCCATTAAAAGAGGTATGATACTACTTCCATAATTTGCGAAAAGGAAGTCGAAAAACCATGCGACTATCGGACCTCTGAAAAAAGAAGACAGTGCTTTATCTGATGATCTAACAGAAGTATCAGAAATATTAAGAGCTCAGTACGAATCATCTTTCAGTATCCCCAAAACTGACAAACTGATATGTGATAGAAACGCATTCTTTGAAGAACTACAAGGGGAAAGTATAACGGACCTCGACTTTACGACAGATAATTTTACACAAGCTAGCTATAGGGAAACTAAAAGCACACTCAGCAGCAGGACCGGACAAATGGAAAGCCACTGATAAAAAACTGCAAGAATGCAATCGCTGAGCCCCTATATTGGCTATGGAGACAAGCACGTCGCCAGCTCTATAATCATAGAGGGGCAATTCATAGATGTAGGGGGGCAACACACACGCACACACACACACACACACACATATATATATATATATATATATATATATATGAAAATAAAAACCCACTCTAATAGACAGAGTTTATTTCCACAACAGTTTCGACGCCCACTGGCATCCTCCTCGGGTGGATACAGAAACACGAATGAACCAAAACAAGAGGGAAAAACAGTCCAGGGGCCGACCGTTAAGAAATTCGCACCTAGGTTAGATCCCATTCTCCCGACACCGGAAGGGCATTTTCATTAAGTACATTCGCACAAATTTAAAACTATCTTCCTGTTCTAAACATACAGATTCTATTATTTTTTTATTTTTTTTACATAATTATTACATTTATTATTAAATTTATTACATTTAATATTGCATAATTATTTATTACAGAAATTATAAATTTATTATTACATTGGTTATTACATTGTTGTTTATTATACAGAACTTATAAACCGAAAAAAAAACGAATGAAAAAGGCGATTAGGAAACAATCCAGAGACCATTGAGAAATTCGCACCTAGGTTAGATACCGTTCTCCCGACACCGGAAGGGCATTTTATTACAGGGTCCGCTTATACGTACATTCCCACAAATTAAAACTATCTTCTTCTTTTATACATACAGATTCTAATATTTTGACATAATTACTGCATTTATTATTGCATTTACATTTTTTAACATTTATTATTATTACCTTTACCCTAATTATTAAATTTATAATATTACCTTTATTATTACATCTGTTGCATTTATATTTATTTCCACATTTATTACTTCCATTATTACATTTACTAAAAGCGAGTAAGGAAACAATCCAGAGACCTTTAAGAAATTCACACTTAGGTTCAAACACGTTCCCACGACTCCGTAAGGGATTTTTTGACCAAGAATCTCATTAAAGGGTCTAACTTATAAGTACCTTCGCACAAATTAAAATTATCTACTTTTTCTATACACACAGATTCTATTATTTTTCTTTTGACATAATTATTGCATTTATAAAGTACCTTACTTGATTCCCAATCTATAGCATGATTATTTTGGCTGGCGTGATAAAAAATGGCATTATTAGTACGTATTACAAATATGCCTTCAGAAGTTGTAATACTAATAATGTAATACTAACTGCTTCCATTTTGGAGTTATGGCTGATGGCTGGAACACACACACACACACACACGTCTTTTTATTATTATTATTATTATTATTATTATTATTATTATTATTATTATAGATAAACAATAGACTGGTAAAAATTTATAACCGAAAGACTTCCGAAAATCAACAATTTTTGATAAAGAAAAGGGGAAAATTGGTTTTGTAGGCCTAGGGGGTCCGAAATTTTCATAAAATGGAAAATAATTGCTATTTTCTTACTTACAGCGACAGGCATAATGATATTAGGATACCTAATAGAAATTTTGTAATATTTTAAAGTGGGGAAAATAAATAATTTTCTAAAAATGATCTTCAACTATAAAAGCGCATCTAATCAGATAACTTAATTAACGTATTTCTATGACAACTAAAAAATAGAATGATAAATCAATATCCTATCAAATTGTTTGTGTATACGTAAAATTATTTGTACAAAAGCCACAATAATAAAACGCACAAAAGTCACGGTAAATAATTTCGAGTGTGGCTCGTTTAACTTTAAACTCGTGTTTATTTAAATTGCCCGTTTTAATTATGTAATTTTTGTATTGAATCGATAAAGAAATCTTTGTGAATCGAAAAATGTTAAAATTATAACAAATATCAAAATATTTTGTATAAAAATCATTTAATTTTAAAAATGCATGTTTGTTTTTAGTTTTTTGCAAAAAGTTCTTTATGAATTTTAAAAATATATACTTTTTTTAAATTGAATCGATAAATAAATCTTTTGTGAATCGAATGTATTAAATGTTTAGTAAATATTGACTTATTTTGTGCCAAAATTATGATTAAAAATGAAAAATTAAAAAAATGCGTGTACAGACATGGGAAGAACTGTACCCCTAAAAGGGGGGAAGGAATTATGTTAGGGAATTTTTTTAGCAAGGGCACTGCACAATAAAAGACGCATCGAATGGTGAAAACCGCATTGTTCTACACCAATTGTAACGACCTGTAGTGTGCGCAAAAAAAACTGTTATATATATATATATATATATATATATATATATATATATATATATATATGATGAATAAAACCACGAAGGAAAGGAAACACAAAAAGGTGCTCAAGCGCTTTCGTCTAATGACATCCTCAGGAACACTGAAGTACATAAAAGGTTACGGCCTATATATAGGTTACAGAAAGAAAAAAATAAATAAATAACATACATACACACAAACATACATATATATATATATATATATATATATATATATATATATATATACAGGGCGTCCCAAAAAAATGTATACACACTTTAACAGCTGATAGCTCAATTGATGTTTCTTTCTTTCCAAGTTAAACCCATTAAAATTAATAATGGCAGTCAGACTAAGCTTTGAACAAAGGAAATTCATTCTAAGATGCTACTGGAAGTGTGAAAACGCAGTTGAAGTGCAAAGACAGTTTAGGAGGGAGTTTCAAACAGATCCACCAACGCGACTTACCATCACTCGAATTAGAGATAAGTTTGAAGCCGATGGAACTGTTCAGAATGTCCACAAGAAGCGTTCCGGAAGACCATGGACATCGACAAGCCCACAAAGCAAGAAAGAGTACTGGAAACGTATCACCAAAGTCCAAGATCTGTGCGGCAAGCGAGTCGTGAGGTAGGAATTTCAGAATCGTCTGTCCAACGCATTTTGGAGCGCTGTCAATGGAAAAGTTACATTCCAAGATTAGTCCATGCTATTAATGAAGATGATCCGGACCGAAGAGTGGAGTATTGCGAGTGGTACTTGGCACGATGTGGATGTGGATTGGACGAAGGGGTTTCGTAGAATACCCTCCGCGTTCACCAGACCTCACACCACTAGACTTTTTTTTATGGGGATACTTAAAAGACAAAGTCTACGCTATAAAACCTGCAACAGTCGCTGAATTGAGAGCAGTCATTGAACGAGAATGCACACAAATACCAAACGAAATGTTTCGTGATGTTTGCGATTCCATTGCTTCGCGTTATCAGCAGTGCCTGGACCAGAACGGACGTCAGTTTGAAAACAGACGTTGACAAAACAATTAAATAATGTCTGTAGATTCTATTACATTTTGAAAATGAAATGTATTGTAATAAACACTGCCTTTATAAGTATTTAAAGTGTGTATACATTTTTTTGGGACGCCTGTATATATGCAATAAACGGAGAAGTAAAATAAAAATTAAAAATTAAAGATTAGAGGATTAACAAAGAGGCATACAGATTTGTAAGGAAAAATATCGATTTTTAGCACAAGATCAAATGAATTAAAAATACAAATTTATACTGGAAATCTACCCGGGTTTTAACACTTTGCCTTTTAGAATCAAGATTCGATATATATAAAAATAAAATGAAGATTAAAAGTTAATAAAGTAGCGTACAAGTTTACCAAAGATTTAGCGTCCTACCCTTTTTATCTAAATTTGTTTTGAAGGAATTCAAAACAACAGGATCGAGTTGAAAAAGACCTTTGCTTATGTTGAAGTTATTTGAAAGTTGGATAATGGCAGACTCAAGAATATTTCTATTGACAATGTTGCTAGAATGAAATAAAACTGAGGCATTATTCCAATCAATACAGTGGGATAACTCTGACAAATGGACAAAAAGAGCACTGGACAACTGTCCTGTTCTAACGGAATATTGATGCTGTTTTATACGTGTGTGCAAATCCTTTCCCGTCTGACCTATGTAAAAGGAATCACATTGTTTACACCCAATTTTATAGATAATGCCTGAATTATTGGTAGGGCTATTTTTTACTATGATATTTTTCACAATATTGTTATATGAAAATACTACATTAATATCCAAAAGTTTAAGTACATTAGCAATGCCTAAAAAGCCCGGGAAAAATGGAAGTACTAAAATTTTTTTGACAAAGTACGAGTGTTATTATTGACACGATAGAAAGTTCGTTTGCCTTGTTGAGACAAGATTCCATAAACGCAGATGGGTAACACAGATCACTTCCAATACCGTTGATTTTTTCCAATTCGGCATCGATGTATTCCGGACTGGCGATCCTAAGGGCGCGGAGAAACATGATGAAAAATGGCCTTCTTAGTGGGGGTGTCATGTCCCGAGTAAAAGTGTACGTAGGACAAATTGTTTGTTGTTTTCCGATAGATACTAAACTTAAAACCTGGGCTTTCCCTATGTACCCGCACATCCAAAAATGGGATTGAATTGTCTTGTTCCACTTCTAAAGTAAACTTAATGGAGGAGACTTGATCATTTAACTGAAGGAGGAAGTTATCCAGGTCACGATTCATGGGCCAGATACACAAAATATCGTCGACGTACCGCAACCAAGGATGCCAACCCGACTAAGAAGGCCATTTTTTCATCACTGTTTCTCCGCGCCCTTAGGATCGCCAGTCCGGAATACATCGATGCCGAATTGGAAAAAATCAACGGTATTGGAAGTGATCTGTGTTACCCATCTGCGTTTATGGAATCTTGTCTCAACAGGGCAAAACGAACTTTCTATCGTGTCAATAATAACACTCGTACTTTGTCAAAAAATATTTTAGTACTTCCATTTTTCCCGGGCTTTTTAGGCATTGCTAATGTACTTAAACTTTTGGATATTAATGTAGTATTTTCATATAACATTATTGTGAAAAATATCATAGTAAAAATAGCCCTACCAATAATTCAGGCATTATCTATAAAATTGGGTGTAAACAATGTGATTCCTTTTACATAGGTCAGACGGGAAAGGATTTGCACACACGTATAAAACAGCATCAATTCCGTTAGAACTGGACAGTTGTCCAGTGCTCTTTTTGTCCATTGTCAGAGTTATCCCACTGTATTGATTGGAATAATGCTTCAGTTTTATTTCATTCTAGCAACATTGTCAATAGAAATATTCTTGAGTCTGCCATTATCCAACTTTCAAATAACTTCAACATAAGCAAAGGTCTTTTTCAACTCGATCCTGTTGTTTTGAATTCCTTCAAACAAATTTAGATAAAAAGGGTAGGACGCTAAATCTTTGGTAAACTTGTACGCTACTTTATTAACTTTTAATCTTCATTTTATTTTTATTTATATCGAATCTGACTCTAAAAGGCAAAGTGTTAAAACCCGGGTAGATTTCCAGTATAAATTTGTATTTTTAATTCATTTGATCTTGTGCTAAAAATCGATATTTTTCCTTACAAATCTGTATGCCTCTTTGTTAATCCTCTAATCTTTAATTTTTAATTTTTATTTTTACTTCTCCGTTTATTGCATATATATATATATATACCTTACCTTATGAACCTTATGTTGTTTCGTGTGTTGGTCTCTCTTCACACGGAGGTCAAGCTGGTGGCCCCGCCTCTAGGTCTGGCCTGGTGGAGGAGCGAGTTGCTTTCTTGCGCTCTCCACCGTACATAGCCAGGCACGCCTGGCTCATCTGGTACTGTCCTGAGCCAGGCATCCAGTCTTTTCTTGAAGACTTCAACTTTGACCCCCGTTACGTTTCTGAGGTCCTTAGGAAGCTGGTTGAAAAGTCTTGGCCCCCTGACAACCAAGCTATTTTCCTTCAGGGTTGAGGAGGTCCCTTGTCGTGCTTTAATTTGGGAACACTACACATTCTGCCTTTCCTATTTTCCAGTGTTGTTTGAATGGTAATTGGGTTTAGTTTTAGGTTTGGTACCAGTTTTTCGATCATTTCCATATGTAGATTATGATGTACCTCTCTCTTCTTCTTTCCAGTGAGTACAGATTTAGTTTACGTAGTCTTTCCCAGTAGTTGAGTTCTTTGCAGCCATCAATCTTGGCTGTGAAATATATATATATATATATATATATATATATATATATATATATATGTGTGTGTGTGTAGATATGTATATATATATATATATATATGTATGTATGTTTGTGTGTATGTATGTTATTTATTTATTTTTTTTCTTTCTGTAACCTATATATAGGCCGTAACCTTTTATGTACTTCAGTGTTCCTGAGGATGTCATTAGACGAAAGCGCTTGAGCACCTTTTTGTGTTTCCTTTCCTTCGTGGTTTTCATTTCTGAAATAGTATATTAGATAATTTCAGTAACAGTGCGGGAATGTATAAAATTGACAATATCTTGTTAAAATTCCTTTTGCCTCTTATTAACTCTTGTTAAGTATGTGCTAATTGCTTTGGTTTCCGCTACGTTGTATATATTTATGGCATCTTGCCTTCTCTCTTTCATTCCCTGACGAGTGTAGCTCTGAATACACGAAAGGCCTTGGAATCGTTTTCTTTTCCTCGTGGGTTTGCAGCATATATATATATATATTATATATATACAGGGCTTTTTTGTGACGGTACGCTCCGGTACGGCGTACCGGCACCTTTTTTTTCAGAGCGACGTTGACACACGTCCGCTCTAATAAATTTGTTTACAGGAAAGTTCACCGCCATCAATCACCGCGGGAAAGTTCACCGCCATCAATTCACCGCGAGGTAAGTTCACCGCGAGGTAATTTCACCGCGAGGTAAGTTCACCGCGAAGTAATTTCACCGCAAGGTAAGTTCACCGTAAAATGAATAAAATTAAAAAGAATTTTTTAACTTAACAAGAATTTAATATAGGGTTTAGCAACACTATTTAAAAACATTAAAATATAATTAGGACAAAAATTAAAAAAGTATTTAATTTTTATTTAGCCACAAAATTTAAAAACAAATAATATATAATTAGGAAAAATATTTAACCACATTTAATTTTTATTTAGCCACAAAATTTAAAAACAAATAATATATAATTAGGAAAAATATTTAACCACACTATTTAAAAAACATTAAAATATAATTAGGACAAAAATTAAAAAAGTTAGGTTAGGTTAGGTTAGGTCCTAACCTAACCTAACCTAACCTAACCTAACCTTTTTAATTTTTGTCCTAATTATATTTTAATGTTTTTAAATAGTGTTGCTAAACCCTATATTAAATTCTTAAGTTAAAAAATTCTTTTTAATTTTATTCATTTTACGGTGAACTTACCTTGCGGTGAAATTACTTCGCGGTGAACTTACCTCGCGGTGAAATTACCTCGCGGTGAACTTACCTCGCGGTGAATTGATGGCGGTGAACTTTCCTGCGGTGAATTGATGGCGGTGAACTTACCGCACATGAATAAATTTACGTTCCCATCTCGACTGACTCATTTGGCGGGAACAACAAATTCACATGACAATTCGTTGGCTGACGAGAAGGGGGAGGAGGCGCAGGAAAAGGGCAGGGGTGGGAGAGGAATTTTACAATTTATGAAGATATGAGTACCGGCACCTCTTTTTTTACTAAAAAAAGCACTGTATATATATATATATATATATATATATATATATATATATATATACACACACACACACACACACAAAACAGTTTTATTAGCTTTAGCTATGGCTGCACACAGTTATTCGGAATAAATTAAACAACTGTTAGTAGTAGTCATAATAGTGGTAGCTTTCACTCAAAAACGTCCTTAATTTCATTTACTTCATTTACTAGCATCACAGAACCCTTTTCTACTTGTACTGATATAATGGGCTTCATAATTTACCTATTTTAGACGATACAAATGAAAAGGCACAGGACAATGGCACGAGTTTAAATTTCGAACTCACTACTCAGAATGTCGAGCACGTTATATACAATAACTATCGATACCGCCACGAGGTTGCAGCACCAATGCGGCGCCAGATTCAAAATAATGTTTATGCCAACTTCTTGTGAGACCGTATTTTTCCTCAACGTTAGGTATAAGTGTAGATCGACATTCAAGGAAGGAGAGAGAGAGAGAGAGAGAGAGAGAGAGAGAGAGAGAGAGAGAGAGAGAGAGCATGTAAGTAAATTTGAATTAAACGAATTGTAAACCACAACCATAAGCCATTCAGCTTTAGTTTTGATGATAGTTATTTGACTTGGAGGGGCAGTGCCCCCATTGCCCCTCCGTGGCGACGGGCCTGTATGCTGTATGGAGACAATCACTAGACACGGAAGAAATACCAGGCATCCTGAAGAGCGCAACCATAGTCCCAATATATAAAGGAGATCGATCCGAGGCCAAAAACTATAGGCCAGTGTCGCTTACATCTCATCTCACTAAAATATTTGAAAGAATAGTTAGACAGAAAATCTATGACTTTTTGGAAACTCAGAAAAAATTTAAATATAACCACCATGCATTTCGGTCAGGCAGATGATGCCTATCACAACTAATGGAACACTACAACATTATTGATGCACTGTGCGGAAGTGCGAAATGGTGTGCGGAGGTGCGGTGTGCGGTCACATCGGTAAGAAGGTGCGGAGGTGCGGGTGCGGAAGGTGTGCGGATTGGTCCGCACACCCGTTCGCATAAAACCCGTTAGTATAAAATAAAATTAAATGATATTGTATTCTAGTAATTTTCTGACCTCTCATAACAAAAAAATGACTTTATTGTATTAAAACTTTATTTTCACAATTAAATATTAAATAAAAGTTTATAAAAGTATTAATATATTAATGGAAACTTATATATGTTCTTGCGATAAAACTTTATATATGTAAATAGGGTGCGGGTGCGGGTGCGGTTGTACGGAAGTGCTAAAACTAAGAGGTGTGCGGAAGTGCGGGTGCGGAAGTGCGGGTGCGAACCTCCCATTTGGTGTGCGGTTGCCCAGCATTGGTAATATACACAGACTTTGCCAAAGCGTTCGACAAGTGTGACCATGCAGTGGCAGTGGCAAGTCATTACAGTACAAGGAGCATCTTCATCAGAATCAGAGGATCCTCAGCTCAGTACCACAAGGAACAGTATTAGCTCCACTACCCTTCATAATCATGCTAACTGACATAGATGAGGACGTTACCAAAGATAGCACAGTAACATACTTTGCCGATGACACAAAGACCAGTAGAAAAATAAGAAACCCAGAAGATATAGTGTAATAGCGTGGGGTTAGTGATCTCGCCAAGTTATTAGGTTTGTAAACAACAACAAAGGCACTTACCGGTGCTTTGATTTCCAGCGTCTTACAAACCGCCTACCTAACTCTCTAACTTTACTAATTTAGAAGCTTTAGACATTACCCCTACCCTTATATACTATTTGACAACTTTCTGCCTACATTCTAACACTTTAGCAACATCACCAAATTAAACTTAGCACCAACGATTTAGTCAGATATGAATAACCATGCTGCTAGTCCAGCCAAAACAAACGAACAGACCGCGTTCCGCTGTTTATCCTTTTGTGTTGCCATTCAGCTTTCTTTTAGTGACTTTTCCCTTTAGTGACTTTAAACTACACACACACACACACACCACACACACACACACACACACACAACATATATATATATATATATATATATATATTAATATATATATATATAGAGGCGAATCGGTTCTTCCTGAACTTAAAAAAAAAAAATATATATATATCATGTTAAACAACAAGACCGTGCATGGTACAGGAACTCTTCTGGGAAAATTAAATCCACTATAGTCCGAATAAGTAATGGTAAATGACAAATACCATAGTTTTTTCTTTTCAGTCTGATTTGCAGATAGCTGGTGAGGGAAGCTATATTTATGGGATCTCTTTGCGAGAGACCCGTTGCCCACGTCGGGCTAGCATCATGAAAAAGAAACTATGGTATTTGTCATTTACCATTACTTATTCGGACTATAGTGGATTTAATTTCCAGAAGAGTTCCTTGTACCATGCACGGGCTGTGTTTAACATATAAATTTCTCAGGGGACCATTCTGAGTTTGTGTATATATATATATGTATATATATATAATATATATACACGTCACCTCATATAGGATCTCTACAAACTGAAATTCAGAGAAATTCTAAAGCAAAAGAATTAGGGTTGTAATGACTGATGATGCGAAATTTGAAACACAAAATAGATAGCAGTAAATAGAGCGGAGAATAACTGGGCATACTGAGAACCTTAAATGAAGGGATAGGAATATAATGATTCCTCTACTGAAAACACTGATCATACCCACATTAGAATACTGCTCGGTCCTAACATACCCATATAAAAAGAAGACATTAGACAGCTAGAAGGGATTCAAAGAAACTTCACAGCCAAGATCAAGGGGTGTAAAGAACTAAATTACTGGAAAAGGTTACGAGAATTAAACCTATATTCACTGGAAGGAGAAGAGAGAGATACCCATTATTTACACTTGGAAAATAAGGGAGAAACTAGTCCCTAATCTTACTCTGAACCTGTAACTCCTCAAACAACAGTGGCAAGTCGTGTTCCAAAATTAAAGGCGAGACAGGGAACATCCTTAACCCTAAAGAAAATAGCTTTGTTGTGAGAGGACCAAAACTGTTTAATCAGCTGCCCAAAGACCTAAGGAACACGAGTGGTTTTGCGGTTGGACATCTTCAAGAGAAGACGAGACGCCTGGCTCAGAATAATCCCCGATGAGCCGGGTGTACCTGGCTATGTGAGGTGGAGTACAAGAAACCAACTCACTACTTCACCAGACCAACTCGAGAGGAGGGGTGACAAGCTTGACCTTCGTGAAATGAAGAATCATCGCACGGAACATTTGAAAGGTTGAAAATATATATATATATACCTTTCAACCTTTAAATATATATACACACAGTAGCCATCATATATTGTGGCGGGTCAGGTACTAAATGAGGGAAGGTGAGATGGACCCGGAAATCAGACAGGTTTGACCAATGGTATACCTGAAGACTGTAAAGCACCCTGATTCAGTTATGCTGTGGGGTTGTTTTTCTTATTATGGAGTGGGTAATTTTAATTTTCTTAGAGAAAGGTGTTATCATGAACAGTGAAAGGTACCTTGATTATTGTATGATAATCTGGAGGAATGTTTCGACAAGTGTAATGTAGAGACATTCATGCAGGATGGTGCTCCCTGCCACACAAGTAAACAAGTGAAAGAGTGGTTTGATTTGTGTGCTCTGGATTACTTTAAAGACTGGCCTGTAATAGCCCAGACATTAATCCTATTGAAAATTTATGTCGATAATGAAAAAACGACTCCAGGATGTTGACACTAGCTCGGTTCCTAAGTTGAAAGCAGCCTTAGTGAAAGTGTGGGAGGTGTTAGAAAATCTAGAAGAGGAAGAACCTTGTTGTCCCAAGGCGATATGATGACTAAGCTGATTGATGCAGCATTGCTTGTATATATTAAGTTAAGGTGTATATATATCCATCTCATAATTGTAAGGTTAGTGAAAAATTCATTTAATTTAGAGCTAGCATTTTTGGGCTCTTGTGGCATCATTGTTTGGGCACTCTTGTGGCATCATTTTTTGGGGCGCTGCGCGTCTTTTCTACTCGTTTGTGGAATGCCGTACTTACAGGGTGTGGTCTTATAGAGAGCTCTCTTGCAATTCAGTTTGGTTGTTTAGATACAAGATTGTTGCATCGTGCAATAGTGCAGGTTGTGTTGTTGTTGCAAGGTTTAGAAAGACCATAAATAGTGCCCCCTTTTGTTTTTATCTTAAATTCATGCAACTGAGACCTAAGGTAGGCCCACATCGAGTCAGCAACCCTGAGGTAGGACCTAATAGGACCTCCAAGTCCGTAAGTTTTTTAATTTTAGCTTAACTTGGGCGGTAGGTTGAACTGGCCCTTCAGAGCTTGGCCGTTCACGGCTCAGCTAGGATTTGAACCCAATAAAAAAATAAATAAATAAATAACAGGAGGAGATACCTGCAGAAGATTTGCAGGAACTTGCAGACTCATTGCCTCATAGGCTACATGAGGTTATTAAAGAAGAAAGGAAGTACCACAAGTACTAAAAGGTATGTTTTTATGAGTATTATTTGATGGTTTTATATTGCGCTGTTGTTGTTGTTGTTGTTAGCCGATCAGCCCACCCTGATCGAGCAAGCCGGCGGCACGCAGGTAACCGATCGCCCTCTCCGGAGTGGAGCAGAGGTTCAGCGCACTAGTAATGTTGTGTTGTGTTCTATGTTGTGCTAGAGCGGTACAGTCTGTCATAATGTGTTCAATTGTTTGTGGTGTATCCTGTCACAGGTGGCAGGTGTCGTCTGTGGAGTTGTCTAGTCTGTGTTTATACAGTATGTCTGTAAGTTGAGGTGATGTCTACATCGGAATCGTGCTAAGTTAACTCGATCCGGTCTGCTCAGGCTGGTCTCTGACCTGTCAATGGGTGGCGGCTTCGCACCTAGGACCGCATTCGGACCGAATCATGTCAGTGCTTTGTGGGTTAGGTGTGTGTGTGTGTGTGTGTGTATGTGTTTTCCGTACTGTGTGATGTCTGTGGGGCGTGGTATGGAATGGAGTATCTGGTTATATGTCTCTCTGGTGTTACCTTAATGGTGCGAGGTGTTGGTGCATGATTGTACATGTAGTGGCAAGGGTGTTGTGGGTTAGTTGTCGCTGCTGCCATGAATTGTGCTCCCCTCATGTCTAAATGTTCCCTAACTTTCAATATTTTTGTTTCTTTGTGCAGGTGCTCTATTGCTGTAGTTTGAGTACATCATGTAATGATACGAAGTGCGTTGTTTTGTATTGTCTGTAGGTGTTTATGTATGTGTTTGAGATAATGGGTGCCCAGCATGAGCTAGCATAGTCCATAACTGAGGCGAATATATTGTTTGTGTATGATGATGTTGTTTCCTGCTGGTGTCCAAAGTTTGTGCCCTTGTAATCACAAATAGCTACCAAAAATGCAAGGGAAAGGGCTGTGGTGATTCAGCTAACAGAGAGGCAATTTCCTGCATCTTTAATGAGCAAGAGAGGTTTGAAAACAGAGAAAGTCAATAGGAGAAAAAATGAGGCATAGAAAAGAACAAATTAAAAGTTATCCGGTCTGCTCAGGCTGGTCTCTGACCTGTCAATGGGTGGCGGCTTCGCACCTAGGACCGCATTCGGACCGAATCATGTCAGTGCTTTGTGGGTTAGGTGTGTGTGTGTGTGTGTGTGTATGTGTTTTCCGTACTGTGTGATGTCTGTGGGGCGTGGTATGGAATGGAGTATCTGGTTATAATGTCTCTCTGGTGTTACCTTAATGGTGCGAGGTGTTGGTGCATGATTGTACATGTAGTGGCAAGGGTGTTGTGGGTTAGTTGTCGCTGCTGCCATGAATTGTGCTCCCCTCATGTCATGTCTAAATGTTCCCTAACTTTCAATATTTTTGTTTTCTTTGTGCAGGTGCTCTATTGCTGTAGTTTGAGTACATCATGTAATGATACGAAGTGCGTTGTTTTGTATTGTCTGTAAGGTGTTTATGTATGTGTTTGAGATAATGGGTGCCCAGCATGAGCTAGCATAGTCCATAACTGAGCAATATATTGTTTGGTATGAGTGATGTTGTTTCCTGCTGGTGTCCAAAGTTTTTGTGCCCTTGTAATCACAAATAGCTACCAAAAATGCAAAGGGGAAAGGGCTGTGGTGATTCAGCTAACAGAGAGGCAATTTCCTGCATCTTTAATGAGCAAGAGAGGTTTGAAAACAGAGAAAGTCAATAGGAGAAAAAATGAGGCATAGAAAGAACAAATTAAAAGTTATCGGTCTGCTCAGGCTGGTCTCTGACCTGTCAATGGGTGGCGGCTTTCGCACCTAGGACCGCATTCGGACCGAATCATGTCAGTGCTTTGTGGGTTAGGTGTGTGTGTGTGTGTGTGTGTATGTGTTTTCCGTACTGTGTGATGTCTGTGGGGCGTGGTATGGAATGGAGTATCTGGTTATAATGTCTCTCTGGTGTTACCTTAATGGTGCGAGGTGTTGGTGCATGATTGTACATGTAGTGGCAAGGGTGTTGTGGGTTAGTTGTCGCTGCTGCCATGAATTGTGCTCCCCTCATGTCTAAATGTTCCCTAACTTTCATATTTTTGTTTCTTTGTGCAGGTGCTCTATTGCTGTAGTTTGAGTACATCATGTAATGATACGAAGTGCGTTGTTTTGTATTGTCTGTAAGGTGTTTATGTATGTGTTTGAGATAATGGGTGCCCAGCATGAGCTAGCATAGTCCATAACTGAGCGAATATATTGTTTGTGTATGAGTGATGTTGTTTCCTGCTGGTGTCCAAAGTTTGTGCCCTTGTAATCACAAATAGCTACCAAAAATGCAAAGGGAAAGGGCTGTGGTGATTCAGCTAACAGAGAGGCAATTTCCTGCATCTTTAATGAGCAAGAGAGGTTTGAAAACAGAGAAAGTCAATAGGAGAAAAAATGAGGCATAGAAAAGAACAAATTAAAAGTTATATTACATTATATACATTTCATTTGGAAAACATTTGGAAGCCACTGGGGCCTATCAAAGTTATCCACCTCATAAGCTATATTTTATAATAAAATTTTGAAAATGTCAATCTCAAGTCAGCTAAATAACATAAAACTATTTACAAAGCTACCAAAACAGCCTACATAACTTTAAAATATACACCATTTACACAATTTATAAACTCTCCTTCATTCATGAAAGCATCCAACTTTTTCTTAAAACTAACTAAGGAGCTACTGTTTACCACATCGTATGGCAAGTCATTCAAAAATGTACTACTCTATAGGGTTGTTCTTATTTTGCGACTTTTTAATTGTTATGACTGCGCCCCCGAATATTGTGCGAATACCCATAAACACAAATCATGTGAAGTTTGAGAGCAATCGGATAATTTTTAAAACCTCTCCCGGCATTTTTGTATTCTCCCCCCCCCCCCCCCCCCCCCCCCCCCCCCCCCCCCCCCCGCCTCTGTGAACTCAGTGAACTTTTGGGTTGCTTCTTCGATTGCTCCGCCTCCTAATGCGTTCGGTTTTAATAAATAATATTACGCAGTAATTCAGTTATTCCATCCTAGCGTCGGAGTTGGTTGTGCAGATATTTTAGCTTCGTCTTGATTTATAGGCCTAGAAGCCAAGCCTCCAAGGTATTGATTTCCAAAATAAATTGTGGAAAAGTAAACTTGTAGATGACAATGTTAGCTTGCTAGTGAGGGAATCATATTTTAATTTTATATCATTTCATTTTAATTCATTACACTGCCCAGCAAAAAAAACATTTTTTGCTGGTGATTTAATTCTAAGACCTGTTTCTGGATAATATTGATGTGTTGATTTAAAAAATCACCTTAGATTTTGTCCATCACATCAGGTTTTCGTGCAATGTGCAATGCAATATGCCTATTTTGGGTGATCCATGAAGGGCACATCAAAATTGATGATTTTTGAGACCTGTTAACAGCTGTTTTGCTGTTAAAATTTTATCTGTGGAATACGCAAATCTGTGCATTAAATCTAAAGGTCATGTACAACATATTAAAATCTTGGGTATCTGTGATTTCCCCAGGTGTGAGCGTGACGTCATGATCATGGATTCATTTTTTGCTTATTTAAACACTTTTAATCACTTTATGTCAATATTACCATTGTATATTAAAGTTCACTCCCTGCACAATTGTTTACTTTTCCATGCTGATTCTGAGTATGTAAAAACTTATTTTTTGAAAAGAAAAAAAATTGGGCATAACCCTGCCAAAATGCGATATCTCCGTATTTGATTGCTCGAAAACCTGACGTGATAGGCAAAAACTAAGGTGATTTTTGAAATCAGCACACCAAAGTTACCTAAAAACAGGTGTTAGAATTAAATCAGCAAAATTGGTGTTGGGCAGTGTTATTTAAATCTATATCGTTAATTTATATTAATCGTTATATTTTGTTATAAGGTGTCTATTTTTCTAATAATTTTTTACCAGACTTGAAATCATGTCGTCGACTGCAACTGTTAAGCGTACGACGCGGAAGTCAACCAAGGTGTTTCTGGTAGGCCACCCATCTGAGTCCATGACCGGCTCAAAGCTACCGTCGAAAGGAGTGGTCCTGCGCCGCTTCTTCCATGTGCACATCATCGGCAAACAGACAATACGGAAGGCGGCTGATATCGTCATCAACGAAGTTCGCAAGTTTTGGGAAATCGCCCGAATCCCGACCTCCGTTCATCATCGTTGCGCCCAGAAGCTCATCAAGTTGCATGAGGAGTGGAAGAACCTGATGCGCAAGAAAACGCAGGCGACCACGCCGTTCCTCGTGAACAAGCGGAACGCCTGGACGCGCGGTCTCAACAATCTATTCGACATCGCCCACTGGAACGCGCTGAAGATGCTCGTCATTCAGGAGGACAAGGCGTTTCTTCTGGCCTCGCGAGTACGGTCGGCGTGGGGTGATGCTCGGCGTCGACCGCCTCCTCGCCAAGCGTGAGGCGCGACAGGCGCATCGCATCGCAGAGGATCGCGCGCACCAGGAGAAGGAGGCAGAACGGAAGCGCGCTGAGGTGGAAGTGACCAAACTCAAACTGGACTCCAGCTCCAGCGAGGGCAGCCCACGGCGCCCTCGACAAAGCAACGACGCCCACGCCCAGCCGTCGATATCCAGCGCCGCCAGCCCGCCGCCGCCGAAACGCCGCGGGCGACAGCAGGTCATCACACCGAAGGTGGCCGCCGCGCTCGACCGCGCGCACATCACGTCGTGGCGGCGATTGCCGAGTCTTGGGCACAATGTTGCAGAACTCACCGTCAACCAGTAGTCGTTTTACCACTCGCACATCAAGCACCGCAAGGAAGCCGCCGCCGTCATCACGCGGGCATTTGCGCCCGACATCCCGCTCATCGTACACTGGGACGGGAAGCTGGTGGCCGACGTGACGGGAGGGGCGGACAACGTCGAACGGCTGCCCGGCCTTGTCTCCGGCGGAGTCGCCAAGTTCCTCGCTGTCCCAAAGCCCGTCACCGGCACTGGTCAAGCAATGGCGCACGCTGTCGTCGAGTCGCTGGAGGACTGGGGCATCGCAAACCGCGTCGCCGGCTTGGGCTTCGATACGACGGCGTCTAACACCGGCGCGCGCGCGAGCGCCTGCGTGCTCATCGAACAGAAGCTGGGCAAGGATCTGCTCAACCTTGCCTGCCGCTACCACATGCTCGAACTCGTCGCCGCCAAGGCGTTCGGCGAGTGTTAAAGCGCCTCCTCCGGTCCCAACGTCCAGCTCTTGAAGCTATTCAAGGAACGGTGGGATTCCATCAACACCGAGCGCCACCTGGTCATCGACGACGAGGAGGCCACGGCGGCCCTCATGGACGCGCGCGACGACCTCATCGCCCGCTACCATTTCCACCTCTCCCAACAGCAGCCGCGCGATGACTACCGCGAGCTCTTGGAGCTGTCCATTATCGTTCTCGGCGGCGTGCCCACGTGCGGCATCCGGTTCAGGCGCCCAGGCGCCCTCCACCGCGCGCGCTGGATGGCGAAGTCCATTTATTGCCTCAAGATGTTCCTGTTCCGCGAACAGTTGGTCTCAGGCGATTCATCAACTTCGCCTTGCCCTCTACGTCCCGGCCTGGTTCGCTTCACCGAACCCCGCCGCCGCCCCGGCGAACGACCTTGCCCTCCTCCAGGACCTCGACGACTACGAGGACAAGGCACTCGCCAAGGTTCTGGCCGACGGCTTCGCGCGCCGGCACCTGTGGTATCTGAGCGAGCTACTCGTGTCGCTCGCCTTCTTCGACGACAACACATTTGCGGAGACAAAGAGGATGATGGTGAAGGCGCTCGAGGAGAAGGAGGGCTCGGACAGCCCCCCGAAGCGCGTCGTCGCCGAAGCCGGCTGTGGTGAACGGCAAGACCCTCGCGGATTTTGTCACCCAGTCATCGAGGCTCTTGTTCCACGTGCTAGGCATCGATTGCGCCTTCTTGTCCTCCGACTCAGCGGAGTGGCCCAGTGACCCAAGGTATGCCGCCGCCGCGCGGAGGGTGGCGAGTCTCCGCGTCACTAACGACTTCGCCGAGCGCGGCGTCGCTATGATGCAGGACTACAACCTGGCACTGACAAAGGACGAGGACCAGCGTCACTTCCTCCTCCAGGTCGTCGAGGCGCACCGCCAGCGCTACCCTGACGCCCGCAAGTCCACCGTGACTTCTGCAAACTAGGCAACAATGAATGGGAGGTGGGCGCCCATGAGACCCCCCCCCAATTGAGGGGCTAATACTCGAGTAGAGGGGACGTAGTATGGAAAACTGATGAGTGGGTAGTTGGGAGGTAACGAAAATGGTTCACTGAGTAGGTAGGTAGTTAATCTAACAATTATTAAATTCCTTTTATGTCAATAACTGGGTGGATGAAATCAATTGGTTGCTCACCAGAGTTATTCTCCACACTAGTATTTATATACTGTGTGACAAGAGCGTGCTCGGTAATAGATATACATTACCGATCAACCAACCAAAAAAAGACCAAGGAGACGCTGGTGGAAAAAGCCCCGCGAAAAGGAGAACAAGGGAGTACGAAAACGAGGAACGGGGAAGAAGACGGAACGAGAGAAGGGAGAAGAACGGACACCGAAAAAAGATCCCCACCAGCAAGTACGCTCTTAACAATTAAACAAGACGGGAAAAGGGACTCTCTAATAACTAGCAGTAAGTGACTAATTGTGTTTTTAACCCAGTTAAAAGTAAAAGCATTAAATTAAGCTGGGTCAGACAAATTAGGCCTACATTGTGGTCTAAGACCTAGCATCAACTCATAGCTTAACAAAGGTGAAGGTAGATTGCCCTAACCTAATTTGGTGAGGAATCCTACTGTGGACCTCAATTTATCTGCCCGCTCTGGACCATTTCCGGAATCTCTAGGCTGACCCCTACAAGGCTAGACTTGATCTACTCTATAGTTAGACTGGAGATATAAGGGGTGGGTTAATTGTGGACCAATTCATACAGAGCAATTTTCAAATTGGTGGTCCGTGTGTGGGGAATTTACAAACCTTAACCTTACTTAACAAAAATTGCAGAATTAGGCTAAATGGTCTAGCCTAAGCCTAACCTAATCAAGCCTAATTAGGTCCACAACCTAGGGCCTAACTAGGAAACATTTACATTTAAGGAGTCTCATTCTCTTATAAGCTTAGACCTGAGTGACACATAAGTACTTGGGGGGGATTAAACCAAATTTAAAACTTGACTGTTTTGTCTGTGATCTCTCTTCTCTGGTAATTTCTTCTTGTCCTCTATTTCATTATGATCCCCAGGTAAACAATTTTGACTTAAACATGGACAGTGAAGAATTGAAAAAGTTAAAAAAGAAAAGGGGGGGAAAGTTGGGTGCTGTTACAAAGGCCGTGAACACTTTTAACAATATTACACAACCAGGTAAGGAAGATTTAGAGTGTGTAATTCTTAAATTGGAAACTAAAAAGAAGGAAATAATAGCCATTGATGAGAGTATTTCAGAGTTAGTTGAATCCGAAATGGCTGAAGAACAATTGATAGACCTTTACGCTGATAATGATGTTCAGGTAATCTCAATTGAACAGCAAATAAGGAGACTACAGTCTCGTTTGACTGACTTAACACCACATAAACCTACTTCTGATTTTAATCAAAGGAGAGCTAACTTTCAACCAAATTTAAGTGGCATGCCAAATCCTGAGTCACAAGAATTTAGGGCTACTTTACCCACTTTGCTAGTACCAACATTTGAAGGGGACACGGTACAATTCCCATCTTTCATTGAAAAATTTGAGAGTTTAATAGGTAATAAACCTTATATTTCAACTGTTGATAAGTTTAGCTACTTAACTAGTTTCCTTAAAGGCCCAGCCTATAACCTGATAGCCTATTTACCAGCCGTAGGGAATTCATATGAAGTAGCTATTGATCTCTTAAAACGTAATTACATTAATAAAGATGAGATTGTATTTGAATTATCTCAACAAATTATTGATTTTGCACCCATAAAAGATAACCATAGTGATATGGAAAATTTTTATTCAAAATTAGAAGCTATTATAGGACAACTGGTTAGCAATGAGATAGATGTTAAAGCTTCATCTTGGATTATACAAGGCATAATTCTTAGGTGCCTTCCTTTGAGGGTTAAAGATGTTTTAGTTCTAAAGACGGGAGAAAATTATCCTACTCTTGAAAATATCAGAAAACACTTTCCAACTCTCCTAACTAATTACAAACTGAGAAATATTCCAACACAAAATAAGACCCAGACTATGGATAAACCAAAGACTGTTCCCAGAGACCAACTAGCTACAGCCAAACAGACAAAACTTGATACTGTAGAATCAAATGTGACCAACTGGAATACACGAACACCTACATTACAGAACTTTAATGTAACTGCTGCCTCAACTTACACACTATATTGCAAATTTTGTGCAAGTGATGAACACAGTAGTACTGGGTGTGACAAATATTCAGACTTTAACTCAAGAGCTAAAAGATGTGAACAGTTGAACCTATGTAAAAAGTGTACTGGCCAGGGACATTATAAGAAAGACTGTAAATCTAGATTAAGATTCAAGTGTAAGTTTTGTAAAAGTTTACGACATGTCTCATCAATGTGTAATTCACCAAAGTGTCCAAACAATAGTACTCAAACTCAAAAGATACCTCCACCAAACAAAGGTAATCAAGAAAATACCACTTTCATGGGACATTCTGTTTGTTCAAACAACGTAACAAGAAACACAGAGATTCTTTTACCAACTATTACTTTGGACTTAGTGAATAGTGAGGGTAGCACCACTCCAGTAAGATGTCTTATAGACTGTTGTTCTCAACAAACATTTGTTTCGCAAAATGTAGTTAATAAATTGGGTTTGACACCAAACCCGAATGAACAAAAACTCAATATTGCATCCTTTGTTAAGGATAACTCGGACAAAAATAGCTATAAGACAATTGACCTGGAACTACATTTAGAAAATAAATTAGAGAAAATTGAAGCAGTTATCATTTCTAAAGTAGGACAAAACAAACTGGTTATACCCAAACTAGAACAAACCATAAATCATTTGGGAAAACACTACAAAATAGCTGATAGACATATCACAAACAACACAGTAGCTAACATTGAAATGTTAATAGGGGCAGATTATATTAATCTTATTCATAAGGGCATAGTAAAGATAGGTAATGGTATAGCTTATCAGACTATATCAGGGATAGCCCCTTTGGGTGACCTATCCAAATACAACCTAGACCTAAACCAAAATAGTTCATGACTAACAAATACTATGTGCCTCAACTCAGTCCTACATAACACCTGTAAGAATAGCAACACTTTGAATAATATTATATCAACTGAGAACATTAATTCATCACTATCAAATGAAACTCTGGATGAGGCAATTCAAACTTTATGGTTGCTAGAATCTGTGGGTATACATGACACAAATCAAACTTCAGAAGATCAGTTAATGGTAGAAAGATTTGAAGACACCATTCAGTGCAAAGACAATAGTTATTTTGTTGAGTTACCTTGGAAAATAAATTGTCCAACTTTAAGAGATAATCTCAAAGTAGCTAAAGGACATTTATATAAAGTAATGAAAAAACTCAAACAAGATAATAATATTCAAATGTATAATGATGTCTTCAAAGAACAGCTACAGAAAGGCTTCATTGAAGAAGTAACAAATAACCCTTTTAAAAAAGATGGTTGTCATTATTTAACCCACAGGGAGGTTTATCGACAAGATGCCCCAACAACAAAACTCAGAGTAGTATATAACTGTAGCCTCAAAGACAGTGATAAACACAGTTTGAATGATTGCCTGATTGAGGGTCCTAATCTCATTTCTGACCTTGTGAAGATCTTACTGAGGTTCGGGTTAGATAAATATGCCGTACAAAGTGACATTTCAAAGGCATTTTTGAGAATAAATCTTAAAAATGAATATGATAAGAACCAACTTAGGTTCTTATGGTTCAAGGATCCATTTGATTTGAATAAAGGGTTCATAACCTATAGATTTAATGTTGTGTTGTTTGGAGCCAATTGCTCACCTATTAGCATTGACAATTAGACATCATTTGAACCAGTTTAATAACTCTTTAACATTGAACTTCCTCAAGGAACATTTTTACGTAGACAATCTAATAGGCTCAACAACAACAAAATCTGAATTATCTGAAGTCTATGAACACTCTTAGAACATTATGCAACAAGGTAACTTTGAACTTAGAGTGTGGATTTCAAATGATGAGGATTTAAACAAAAGGATTTTAAAGGATAATAATGGTCTTACTGAGCCATCAGACAGAGTTAAAACTTTAGGTATGAACTGGTATTTGGATGCAACTTCTAACAGTCATGATTCAATCTGTACTAAAGGTTTTAAACTTGATGAGGAAGCAAATACTAAAAGACAAATATTATCAGAGGCTTCCAAAATTTTTGATCCCATGGGTCTATTCCTGCCTTCAACAATAAAATCAAAGATTCTCCTCCAAGAAGTTTGGAGGACAAATGTTGGGTGGGATGATCCAATAACAAATGAAGATCAAAAATCTTGGAAGAAGTTAGCTGCTGATTTAACAAAAGTGCAGAACATTAAAATTCAAAGGTGCTGTGGGTTTAGGGATAAGCCCCAGAGACTTCATGTGTTTGCTGATGCAAGCACACAAGTTTATGGGTGCTGTGCGTATCTTGTAAGTCCTACAGAAAGTCATCTAATTTATGCAAAAGGGAAAGTTGCACCTCTCA
Organism: Bathynomus jamesi; assembly: GCA_023014485.1. NCBI lineage: Eukaryota > Metazoa > Arthropoda > Malacostraca > Isopoda > Cirolanidae > Bathynomus > Bathynomus jamesi. The sequence continues at coordinate 119,279 of JAJOZX010008199.1, read as the reverse complement.
AACCTACCCAAACCATACCTCAATTGGAACTATTGGCTGCTGCATTAGCCATTAAAACCATTTCATTGTTTAAGGATGCTTACCATGATGTGAACATAACTGATATCCACATCTGGCTTGACAGTCAGATTTGTCTTGCCTGGATACGGAATGATAGCATTAATAGTAAGAATATCTTTGTAAGAAATAGGCTAAAAGAAATAGCTGAAGCTAATGAAAGCCTACAAGTAAACTTTCACTATGTTCCAACTAAACAAAATCCAGCAGACTTTCTGACCAGAGGTTTATCCTACAAGTTGTTGAAGTCAAACAAAACTTGGTTCATGGGACCTAAGTGGCTCTGTAATACAGACCAATGGCCTGTGGAACAAGTTAACTTGACATTAAATTTAATCTTTTCAAATGAAAAGGTTGAACCAATCACTAATTATGAACAGTATTCTGATTTCAGCAAACTTGTCAAGGTCACAGCCTACTGTTTGAGGTTTGCTCACAACTGTTTAACTACCATTAAAAAACAGCTAAATAAAAACAATCATAATTATACAGAAGTTGCAACCAAGTACTGGATAGGGCATGCACAACAAAAGGAGTACAATAAAGAGTTAGAATTCTTGACTAATGGGAAACAAACAAAAGAACCTGTACCATCAGTAGTTGTGGATCTAAACTTGTTCAGAGATGAGGAAGGCCTTCTAAGGTGTAAAGGGAGATTAGACAAATCAAAACTGTCATACAAAAGCAAACATCCAATCCTTTTACCTAGATTTAGCTATTTGACAACGTTAATCATCAGAAAAACACACAATGATGTATATCATATGGGGGTACCACAGACACTAACTACATTAAGAAAAACTTATTGGATACCCAAGGGAAGGATCACTGTTAAAACAGTCCTGAGTGAGTGTGTCACATGTAGGCGTATTCATGCTAGGCCCTATAGGAAACCAAATCCTCCTGCTTTGCCAGAGGAGAGAGTTACTCTCAACAGACCCTTTGAGACTGTAGGCATTGACTATACAGGAGCATTGACTGTAGGGGTGGTTGACACTGAACAAAAAATGTACATTGTACTGTTTACATGTGCTGCCTCACGAGCTGTTTATCTGGATGTTGTGGAGGACCTTACAGCAGAATCTTTTGTTGCTGTCTTTAAGAGATTCTGTGCACGACATTCAGAACCCAAGACAGTTTGGACTGACAATGCTACATATTTCAAGGCTGGTGAACAAGTCATCAACGACTTGTTAAGCAACGAACTCACACAATTATATATACAAAATTCAAACATAAAGTGGAAGTATATTCCAGTTGCCTCTCCTTGGTATGGTTCTATCTGGGAGAGGAATATACAAACAGTAAAGAATTACTTGAAGAAAGCAATTGGTAAAAAACAGATACACTTGTTTGAGTTGCTCACTCTCCTGGCTGAGATTGAGAACATCATTAACAATAGACCACTCACTTATGTGAGTGACAACATTAATGACCCGGAACCATTAACTCCAAATCATTTCATTCGGGGAGAACAAGTTAGTCTCCTGCCGGACTACAATATAGACTCTTCAGAAGACCCAAACTGGACTCAACAACATGATGAGCTCCAGACTAAGTTACAACACTTAACTAGAGTTAAAGCTCATTTTATTAAACAGTGGAAAACTGAGTACTTGATGGGTCTAAGGGAGAGACATAAACAAATGACTAAGAAGGATTGGTCTGACACAATTAAGGTAGGGGACCTTGTTCTCATACATGACAGTACTCCAAGACAATACTGGCCTCTGGCTAGAGTTTTAGAACTCAGACCAGGGGCAGACGGGGTAACAAGAGTGGTCAAATTAAGGACTTCAACGGGTGACACAACAAGAGACATTTCTCTTTTGTACCCTTTAGAGTCTGGACCCAAAACAATGGACTTTGGAGAACCTTCTCCACTGACAGTAACAACTGGAGACACTGAACTTCCAGTAACTATTCCTTTGACAGTAGGAGTGGTAACACATCCTACTACAACATTGACAGACACAAGACCTCAGCGACAAACAGCATTAAAGGCGCGACTAGTTTTACAACAAAAAATAGATGCTGGGGAATTGTAATTTTATCTTCTAACTTTCACTTTTTCTTTTCTTATGGTAAATACCATAGACAGTTTCATCCTATGGATGTATATTTTCTCTTCTAGTTAAATGCTACCTACACCTTCTCCATGAGAAGGTGAGGATAGTCACTGTTAATCAGATTAACAGGCATTTACAGTCAAATAGTTAGCTAGTCTACACTCAGACATAAAAATTGGTGACAATGACACCAAAATTTTTATCTCCCGGGGCCCCCAGTATATGGAAAACTGATGAGTGGGTAGTTGGGAGGTAACGAAAATGGTTCACTGAGTAGGTAGGTAGTTAATCTAACAATTATTAAATTCCCTTTATGTCAATAACTGGGTGGATGAAACCAATTGGTTGCTCACCAGAGTTATTCTCCACACTAGTATTTATATACTGTGTGACAAGAGCGTGCTCGGTAATAGATATACATTACCGATCAACCAACCAATAAAAGACCAAGGAGACGCTGGTGGAAAAAGCCCCGCGAAAAGGAGAACAAGGGAGTACGAAAACGAGGAACGGGGAAGAAGACGGAACGAGAGAAGGGAGAAGAACGGACACCGAAAAAAGATCCCCACCAGCAAGTACGCTCTTAACAATTAAACAAGACGGGAAAAGGGACTCTCTAATAACTAGCAGTAAGTGACTAATTGTGTTTTTAACCCAGTTAAAAGTAAAAGCATTAAGTTAAGCTGGGTCAGACAAATTAGGCCTACATTGTGGTCTAAGACCTAGCATCAACTCATAGCTTAACAAAGGTGAAGGTAGATTGCCCTAACCTAATTTGGTGAGGAATCCTACTGTGGACCTCAATTTATCTGCCCGCTCTGGACCATTTCCGGAATCTCTAGGCTGACCCCTACAAGGCTAGACTTGATCTACTCTATAGTTAGACTGGAGATATAAGGGGTGGGTTAATTGTGGACCAATTCATACAGAGCATTTTTCACACTAGTATACAATTCAACTACGAAGTACTGACATGCCGATGATATCAGTTCCATCTAATGGCATTCCGCAACGACAATTTTCAAAAAACGTATAACACTATCCTATGATTCACCCGTGGGAGAATACAAAAGTACCCCGGGAAAGTATTAAAAATTATGCGATCGCTCTCAAACTTTACAGGATTAGTTTTTATAGCTATTCGCACAATATCCGAGGGTGCATTCATAAAAATCTCAAAATTTTAAATTTAAGCCCAAATAAGAACAACTCTACTACTCTATGACTGAAGAAGTATTTTCACAGACCCACTCTTCAAGTCCATTTTCTAATTATGCCCTTTAGTTTTTCCATCAAACTCTAATAAGAAAAAATTACTTGCCTGTAAATTGTCCAAACCTGAAAATAATCTGAACATCTGTAGCTATCATATCTCCCCCAAACGATGTTTCTCAAAATTAAATATACCCAGTTCCTTTAATCTTTCCCTGTAGGCCTGTTCCAATCTTCTTAAGATTATATTACATGACAATATATGCCTTCAGGCATACCCATATCATCATTTTGGTGGGGACCAGGCTTGAATGCAGTAGTTACAGGTAGTTCCTGAAATGCACTGTTTTGCTTATACATCATCATCAAATTAGGGACAAGTTTCAAATACAGTAACTCCTCGCATAACACTCTTTTGCTGTAACTCAAGTCATCATTTTAGGAACACTTTTTGATGAACACGGTTGATTCCCCATTATAATATGGTTGAGAAAGACAAGTAGTCCCTGAGAAGCTGCGCGCCTGGTCAGCAGTATGCAGTACGTACGTATATCTGCAGTAACTCTATGCAGTGTCTTTTCTACTGTTACCAACCTGCCTGCCATTTTATTTGTGTTCATGCAACAGCTTGGCAAACTATTATTATATTATATCACTCGTCTCTCACCACCACCAGCCACAGCAAGCCACCTTTACTAGCAACTAAGATTGGATTCGATTGGAATAGGCCTACAGGGAAAGATTAAAGGAACTGGGTATGTTTAGTTTTGAGAAACATTGGGGGGAGATATGATAGCTACAGATGTTCAGATTATTTTCAGGTTTGAACAATTTACAGGCAAGTAATTTTTTCTTATTAGAGTTTGATGGAAAAACTAAAGGGCATAATTAGAAAATGGACTTGTAGACTGGGTCCATGAAAATACTTTTTCAGTCATAGAGAAGTGCATTTTTTGAATGACTTGCCATACGATGTGGTAAATAGTAGCTCCTTAGTTAGTTTTAAGAAAAAGTTGGATGCTTTCATGAATGAAGGAGCGTTTATAAATTGTGTAAATGGTGTATACGTATTTTTAAAGTTATGTAGGCTGCTTTGGTAACTTTGTAAATAGTTTTATGTTATTTAGCTGACTTGAGATTGACATTTTCAAAATTTTATTATAAAATATAGCTTATGAGTTAAATAACTTTGATAGGCCCTAATGGCTTCCAAATGTTTTCTAAATGAAATGTATATAATGTAATATAACTTTTAATTTGTTATACAAGAAACAAACTAAAACGCACACACAAAATACCAACCATCCTGACTTCACGGCGATCCGTCAAGATCGTACTGGGGGCCACGGAGGTGGACTCGTCAATTACATACGTAAAAGCATTAGCTACACTGATTCCACCCAAAACATTATAGACACAATCCAAGCAGATAACACGATAGAAATACAGGCAGTTAACATTAAAACACAATCAAAACACAACACCACACTCATCAACATTTACATCCCACCAGATAGTTTTCTTCAGGTGCCAGCCAATTACAATCCACAGTTACACAATCTGGCCTCTCTCATTAATGTCATCTTAGGAGGAGACTTCAACGCTAAAGACACTAGTTGATACCTGTACAACCAAAACAACACCAGAGGCGCCAACATAACCACACAACTAAACAGCCTCTTCATTCTTAACAACACAGAAGAACATACACATATACCACATCACAGGATACTCAAACTCCTCCCCAGACATAACGTTCTGTTCCCCCTCACTAGCAACACATACACACTGGAGAACAGAAAAACAACTGTCATCAGACCACCTGCCCATCACCATTACAACACATTCTACACTCTGCCCCAGCAGCCTTAGGCACACTTACAGAAATTACAAGAAAGCTGATTGGGAACAGTTCAAAATACAGACTGAGGAACAATTTACCACATTAAACAGCACACCCATCATAAACATCAATACAACACTCAAGACATTTAATCAGATCATCAATAATGTAAACAATTACATACCCAAGAACAACATTAGAAAATAAACCCAACTTACACTGGAGAAATAGCCCACCTCATAAGGCAACGTAACAACCTCAAACTTAACACACAAACACCACACACAGAAGCCATAAAACAGCAGATACAACAGCTCAACACAGAAATAAACAAAAAACTTAAAGAAAAACAAACAGAAACATTTAGGGAATTCATAACAACACTAAACCACTCCACAGACACATTCAGGCTATACAAGACTATAAACAGCATTACCCACTCTAACAGTGGCATTCCCACCTCACACGCGACTATCTGTCGCAGCCAAAATAATATCCCAACATATACACAACAAGCTAACATTCTAGTTAATCACTACGCAAAGATAGGTCACTTAAACAGAGAACAACCAGAAACACGCAGACAGACAGACAGCCAGACACAAGAAAACCTACAGACTCGACACGACCATTACACCCTTCAATGCAGACCAGACCACCAAGATCATCAAAACATTAAGAATTCGAAGGCTACTGGACCAGACAACATATGTAACATACATCTTAAACACTTGGGCCCACAGGGAATACTATCCCTCACAAACATCAGCACATATTCATACCAACACTGTATTATTCCTGACATATAGAAACAAGGTAAAATTATTACACTACCCAAACCAAACAAAAATCCAACAGAACCAGCTTCCTATAGACCCATTACTTTACTATGCACACCTTCCAAAGTAACAGAAAGACTAATCTTACAAATCACCAACCCACACATACCACTATCGCCTACTCAACAGGGATTCAGACCTCACCACTCAACCACGACATTACTCACTAACCTCACGCAGCACATCATGGATGGCATCAACTCCAGACGACCAGCTCAACGTACACTATTAGCAACAATAGACATTAGTAAAGCATTTGGTGCTATCCCACGCTTCCCTCTCATAAACAAAATACTTAACACAAACATGCACAATAACACCAAAAGGTGGCTGAGCAACCAGTGGTATAGTCTTAAAATTTTACGAAGGGTAACGCTACAGGCAAAACTTTAATAGAGCGTTTCAAAGAACAATTACTGTACAAAAATAGTAAAAGTTAATTGGAAAATGAAAAATATATATTTAGTAAATAAAACTACCAATACAGTACATGCTCTAGTTACTTTTAATTTGAATAAAACAAACATATATACAGTAGATACTCGTATCAGTCGTATGTATACTGTATAATTCAGTTTCATAGTGATATAGTAGATACTACAGTTACATATAGTCTACAATAGGCTCCATACAGAATGAATGTCTGTTTCCTTCTTTGAAACTTGTCTGGAACACGTATCATCTGCAGATCGGTGTCGTTTTAGCCACGAAGTCACGTAGGTTTTCGCCTGAAACTGATGAAGTGGTGGTCCGTTGATGCTCAGAAACATGAGATTTGATATGTTCTTCACAGTTAAGTTTGAGTGCAAATCTGTGCTAATTAAATTCATCTGACTAAAATCTCCGTAAGTGCTCGGCCTTCAGCTATTGCTACTACAGTAGGTAGTATAACGCAACTTCACTGAAATTTTAGGAAGTATAACGTCGTTATACCGCGTTACCCCTCGACTACACCTCTGTCAGAGCAACTATCTTTAAGGAAGATACTCACATGTCACATTTAATGGCAAGTCATCCAAAAACAAACTTTTTCCGAACGGGGTCCCTGAAGGCTCTGTTCTCTAACCAAAACTCTTCAACTTATACATGCATGACATTCCAACACCATAGATAACAAACTTACCTTATCATCATATGCAGATGGCATCACTCTAACATCCACCCACAACAACATCGACACCGCTACAAATAACCTACAAACATACATAAACAGTAACAAGACTGGTTCACACACAATAGACTCAAAGTACCGCCCAAAAAATCAACCATCACCTTGCTAACAAGCAACACAAAAGAACACCAGATAACTCCACAGCTTACACTAAGCAACACCAACATTCCACACACTCACAGGATCAAAATACTTGGGGTCACATACAACACATCATTATCTTTTGCAAACCACATTCAGGACATTAAAAACAAATGTACGTCAGGACTTAACACGCTTAGGGTACTAACAGGCACAAACTTTGGACACCAGCAGGAAACAACATCACTCATATACAAACAGTATATATGCTCAATATATTTTGTTTCTTATATAAAAATTATTTTTGCTTAACACAGTAATTTTCAGGAACACAACTACCATGTTAAGTAAGGAATTACTGTACAGTATATGTTACTGAGGAAAGAACTTTCTCTTACTATCATAATTGGCCATGGCAGGGCACCAATCTTAAACTAAATCCTTTCAATTTTTTTTTTATTTATCTTAAGGCTTAAATCCCTGCTTCATAACTTCTTTACTATTAGCTTGTCTTTCCTATCTAAAACTTTGGGCTGGACCCAATCCTGACTACTAACAGGACCCTTACTCCAAGTCCATTTTCCCCTTACACTTTCTTTCTCCCTTTCCAGCTCTCATCTGTCCTCTAGCCTTCCTTATGTTCTGAACCTACTTCTCTTCCAATCTCCGTGCTTCTTCCTCTGACAATCCATCACACTTGAGCCTTTCTCAATTTCTCCCAGTGATTTCCTAACATCTACTGTAAGCAAAACTCCATGATGTTCATATTCCTCCAAACCTTTTCTTCTCTTTCAAACCTTCCTTCATAGAGAAGGGTTTGATAGAGTTTGATTTTGATAGAGTTTGATAGAGTTTGATTTTTCTCTCACACTCTCTAACAAGATTACTGCAGTCTCTTGTTTGATTGTTTTTTACTTTCCTGCAGTCCTTTGCTCTCACCAATTTTACTGGCTTCTACTTCATCACCCACTCTTCTCCCTACATCATGACCTTCACTGCCCTCATCCCATTCTTTCCTCAGAGCTCTCCAATCATGTATTATTATTTTTTTTAATTGGATTTGAAATCCCAGCTGGGTCTTGAATGACCAAACACTGAAGGGCTACTTTAACTTATAGCCCAAGCTAATACTTGTCTAAAACAGATCTTATGGGATTAATGTATATACACCAGGATTAGGGTGTTTTAAAAATGATTCACTCTCATATCAGAACTTGCAGCACTGTCCATATTCCCATTATCACAAATATCAGTAAACACAACAAAACTGAGCTCTTAATATGAAAGAGAAAGGGTGGTTCATGGGGGAAAGAGGGGATTCAAAAGCTAATTTAGTATACAGTCGCCCCTTGCCATTCGCGAATTTTGCTTATCAGCAGTTGACCATTTGTGACCTTTTCGCAGTTTACGGGTGCAAATTTCGTGTATCTGTTAAAAAAAGTGGTTAGAAATAACCGCATATATTTCCAAATAAAATATAAACAAAATAAATAAAAATAACAACCCTCGTTTCTAACCAACTAGTGAAGTTGGGTTTCCCTAATTAACAAAAAGAAGAAAGAAAAAAGTTTCCAAGATAAAGAAAAACGGAGCTTTGTCCATTCTTGAAAATTTTTGACTGCATGAAGCAGGCGCTTTTTTTCATAAAATAAAAATGCTCGTGGTTACCCAACTAACCGGGTAACTTAGTCAACCTTTAAACCTTAAACCTTATCCTTATTAACCACTGCAATTAAGCAAAAACCCTGTTTAACTAAATGGAGGCCTATCAGAATTAGGTATAAGTAAGTTAATTAAAGAAAATAACTAAGGTAAGAGAAAAAACTAGGTACCTAGACGAAACTCGAACCGGGCTACAACTGCCCTAACTCAATAATTAAATGGCTGTTATAGCCCCTATTAAAACTTAAAGGCAATATAGCCCTAACTTAACTTGAGTAAAACCTTCAAAACCTTAAACCTTAAACCTTTAAAAACAAAAACTTAAGGGCAATACCGCCCTAGCCTAACTTAACCTGCCAAACCTAGGTCTGGGAATAGCCCCTACAAATAAATAACCTAGCATCATGGGCGCCCGCAGGATTTTTTCCAAGGGGGGGCAAAATTTAATGTATTAATAGGTAGGGACCGGAGCAAGCAAAAAACTTTTGACAGGTGCTTGAGTTGGCGCTGCCAACTTGGCGGGATAATTTTAAGGGGGGACTTCTGAACAAATAAAAAGGTAGCAACCTTTTATCATGCACACAAATAAAAATTTTCACCCTTTAGGAGGCAGTTGGATACTTTTCAGCAAGTTTAGGATATAAATATTTTCTTAGAAAATATTTAATATATTTTCTTGGCATTTCCAGGGGGGGGCAAGCGCCCCCCCTTGCCCCTACCTGCGGGCGCCCATGCCTAGCATTGTGTTAAATAATAACTTAAAACTTAACAAATAAAATTCAAATCTGGAAACTAAATGAAACTTATGGATTAGTTAGAAACAGAAAGGGTAACGTTCAACTGGCAACTTCATTTTTGGTAAGTCTAAGTTAATTTTAATGAATTTAGCTTCACCATATAGTAATCTGGCTGCTGACCAAATTTTAACCTGAAAACCACTGCAACCTACAGTGAAAAAGTCTGTAGCTATGTTGACAGTGTCTAAATAGGCCATTATTATTTCTATAATTACTGTGTCTATTTAAAGTAAACTTAACCTTAATATTACACCTAAACCTAAATAATCAATCTTTCGCTCTCAAAAGTTAAATAAAATATTTCAATAAAATTTTTCAATATGGCGCCCCCGGGTGGGCAGTCGAGAAGTTAGTTACCCTTTTTTGTTTTATTTCTGATACAATAGTTTTAAATCCAGTGAATTAAAATTTTTACATAATCTGAAAATTTAATTATAAATATCATTGATAATATTTATAATATTAAACCTAAAAATGGCTAATGAAACTGAAGCCACTCCAGGAAAAAGTATGGAGACATGGTTGGGAAGTGATGTGGAAGCACTTGAAACTAGTAAATTGGTAAAAAGGAGGGGAGCAATCAGAACCTCAGCTACTAAACTTTTAGCTACAATCAAAGAGGACTTGGATGATTGGACTGAGGAACAAAAAAATTTATATGCTCAGCTTTTGTCCTCACAACTGGACAAGTTACAAAATTTAGATGATGAAATCCTTAAAATGTATGTTTGTTCCGAAGGCTTCTCAGAGGCTAAACAAGAAAAACTAGATGAAAAAAATAGTTATTACCACATGGAAATAGGTCAAATGATACAAGCATTAACAACTAAAAAAGAAAGTAATGCCGAAGCCAAACCTAAACCAAGAATAAGTACTAAAATTCCTGAGCTTCAAATATTACCATTTGATGGAAATCCCTCTAAATTTCAAAACTTTAAGACCTCATTCAGAAACATTTATGATAACATAGGTCTTTCCGAAGAAGAGAAATTTGCCTACCTAAAACAACATTTGAGTGGAAACCCTGCCATTCAAATAAACTGCATGCAAGAAAGTAAAACATCTTATGAAGAAGCATGGCAGCAGTTGGAGTGCTGTTATGCAACACCAGGCCAAATTAAATTCTCCATAATAAAATCACTTTTAACCAAATCCATAATAACCAAAAATTTTAAATCACTTCATGACTTTCAAGCAGATATGCACTCTACCATCAATTTAATGCAAACACAAAAATTAGAATTAGAAGATATACTCTTGTATGTATATTATAATAAACTAACTCAAGAAACAGGAATTTTTAAGAACTTGTGGTTTTAAACTCCATGACCACTTTGATAAGTTTAAAGAAGCAATTGCTGAAGCTACCAAAACCTTAGCTAATGTTAATTTTGATCTGCAACAAAGTGAGTTAACTACCTTGATACCTAAACAAAAAAAAACTTCTCTCCAGAACCAGCCAGAAAACCATGGTATTCTGGCCAAACTACAGCTGCTCTGGCAGTTTCTACCCAAAAACAATCCTCAAGAAGAGCTCAACATACTGACCAGAGAGAAATTTACTGCAAATTGTGTAAGAAAAACTCACACAGAATCTCAAAATGTGATTCTTTCCCTGAAAGTTGGGATAAACTGAAAAAAACTTGCTAAATTAAATTATTGTACTAAATGTACCTCATCTAAACACCAAGCCAAAGAATGCCCCATTTCTTTCCAACCCTGTTCATTTTGTAGGTTTTCTAACCATTTATCCTTCCTTTGTACCAAACAAAAAGGAAAACCAGAGGAAGATAAGAAAACCAAAACCAGTACGGAAGTAGCTACCCAAAAAGAAAACTCAAAACAAGGGAAACAAGTTACTAACTTATTAAGTTTAAAAAACACTGATCAAGAAGTAGCATTAATTCCTTCCATGCAGATGAGAATAAGAAACTCAGAAAAATCAATTAAATGCAGAGCACTTTTGGATAATTGTAGTCAAGCCAGCTACATTACCAAGGAACTTGTGAAAAAATTAAATCTTCCAACTAAACACTACGAGGAATCCATAACCATAACAGGATTTATAGCCAACAAGAAACAACCAAATTATGAAGTAGCTATAATTAAATTGGAGGATTCTAGAAACCCTGGAAACTACCAAGAAATAGAAGCCATCATAATTGATGATATTAATATTAAATATGAAGTTCCGGGATTACTGAAACTTCAAACTTATTTAAAATCCTTAAATTATCAGCTTGCAGATCACTTTGAAGCTGATGAAGTGGTCGACTTCATGTTAATTTTTGGGGCTGCAACCCACAAACTTTTTGCCCTCAGCACTCATCAGATTCATACTGCCTCTTGTTATAAATCTCCCTATGGAATACTTTTATTGGGTTTCCCTTCAGATTACTACCCTGAAAAAGAAAAAGAACCAATAAGAGATCAGATCAGCTTCTGTATTACCAACCCGCTACTTACTAGTACAACTTCTAATGAAGATCTAGAAAAAAATTGAACACCAGATTGCACAATTTAGCAAACTAGAAAACTTGGGTATTTCTGGGGATGAACCATTTTCAAACAAAGAAAAAGATCTGATTGCAAACTTCGAAAAGGAAGTTAAAATAGAAGATGAAAGATTGCTGTTAAGGTACCATGGAATGACCAAAAAGATAAAATTTCACCAAACTTTAACTATGCTATTAGCAGGTTAAAGTCCACTTGCAAAAAATTAAAAAAAGATAACTTAATGCAACCTTATTCAGACATCCTTGAACAACAATTCCAGGAAGGAATAATAGAAGAAGTAGCCCTAACAGAAAACTTAAAACAAGCAGGAAATTTTTTACCTCATTTTCCAGTAGTTCGCCCTGGAGTACAAACAACTAAAGTTAGGATTGTAGTAGATCCCTCGGGTAAAAGCAAACCAGAAGAAATAACAGTAAATGATGCTACTGAGGACTGCCCTTCACTCCTACCTCATTTAGCAAAATTGTGCATTAAATTAAGGCATGGTAAATATTTGATGATTGGAGACATTCAAAAAGCATATTTACAACTTAAATATCAAACAGAATTTGACTGCAATGCCCACAAAATTTGTGGTTAAAAGATACCCAATTGGCTCCAAATGACGACAACCTGATCTGCTATAAATATAAAAGAGTTACCTTTGGCAACAAAAGCAGTCCATTTTTACTACAACAATCTCTCCAACACATTTTAATGAACAACAAAACCAAGTGGCAGACTACCTAGCTAACCGCTTTTACATGGACAATGCTTTAATTAATGCCAACAATCTCTCAGAACTCAAAGACCTTTACAATTATAGTGTAAACACCTTAATTGAATATAATTTGAAGCTATATGAATGGGCCTCCAATCACTCAGAACTTCAAGGACTATTTGAAAAACATGACATAGCCTCCTCAGAAGATAAAGAAAATGTAAAACTATTAGGATATGGTTGGAACACAAATGCTGATACACTCCATCTAAAAACTGTAAACTTGAACTCAGAAGCCAAAACTAAAAGAGAAATACTAAGTTCTGTGCAATCATTGTTTGATCCAATTGGATTTGTTGCACCCTTAGTGTTTAAATTAAAACTCTTCATGCAGAAAGTAACGCTACCAAAAAAGATTGGGATGAATATCTAGAACCTGAAATGCTGCGTGAATGGAAAAAACTTTGTAAAGAAATAAACAAAGTGGAATTTCTGAATTTTCCTAGACAACTTTTGAAAATCCCAAACCTCTCATGGAAAATCTTCAACTCCACATCTTTTGTGATGCCAGCCAAGAAGGTTATGCAGTAAGTTGCTATCTAGTTGGAAATGGAAAATCCGAACTAATTTACGCTAAATCAAGAGTCAACCCCAAATCAAAAAATTGGACCATTTGTAACTTGGAATTAATGGCAATCTGCCTAGGAACCAAAGTACTAGAATACCTTAAAGAAACCTACCTAGAAGAAAACTCAGAAAACCAAAAGTTCTTCAAAACAATAATTTGGACAGACTCACAGGTGGCTTTAAATTGGATTGCTCAAAAATCTCTAAAAATGAAATCCATCTTTGTAAAAAACAGAGTGAAAGACATTCAGGAAGCAACAAGAAACTTAAACCATCACCTGGAATTCAGACATGTAGCAGGAGAAGACAACCCAGCAGACCTACTCACCAGACCAATATCTTTCAAGAAATTTCAAAAACTTCTTCCCTTTTACCAACATGGTCCCACATTTTTGAGAAATGAAATTGAATGGCCAACCAACTTAATTTTTAACCCCACCAAGAAACCTTACAGACAACAATAAATGTGTGTCAAACAACTTGTAAAGAAATAAATGAAAAAACTCCCTTGTTAAACATGGAAAGATTCTCTAACAGGAAAAAACTGGTCAGAATCACTGCCTATGTTCTACGGTTCATAGAAAACTTAAAGTACTTCCGCACTCACAAATATAACCCCAAATGTAACCTAACAATGGAAGAACAAATTGCTTTTTGGAGAAAAATCATACAGCTTACAAAACTAAGGCCACAAATTACTGGCTAAAATTAGTCCAGCAACAACATTTCTCAAAAGAAAAAGAAATAATCAACAAACTAAATAAAGGAGAAAAAGTTGAGGACCTAAAAGCTGCAAAAGAATCTAAAACTCTTCATTGACAAAGAAGGGTTAGTCAGAACAATGGGGAGATATAAATATGCAACCAACCTTAACTATTCTGCCAGGTATCCTGTACTACTGCCTGAAAATTCTCATTTAACAACGTTAATCGTAACTGAATGTCATGCAAAAGCCAGTCATGCAACCTTAGCTACCACATGCAATTTCCTCAGACAGGAATTCTGGATCCCCAAAATAAGGCAAGTAGTTAAAAAGGTCTGAAACAATGTCTGTTTTGCCAAAAATACTTTGCCATGGCTTATGAAGTGCCTACTACTGGACCATTAGTAACGGAACGTTTAAGCTATGAAAAACCCTTTGAAAAAACTGCCCTTGACTATGCTGGTCCAATTTCTGTCCAGGATGAGAATAACCAATTCATGAAAGTCTACTTATTATTGTTACTTGCTGCGCCACCAGATTCACCAGCCTTCACATCTGCACTGACCTTTCTGCTAAAACCTTTTTAAGAGAACTTACCATTTGTCCTTAAACTACTCCCTTCCAAAGGTTTTGATTTCAGACAATCAAGCCACCTTCAAAAGATCTGAAGATTACCTAAAACATTGGTTCCAAAATGTTCTTGTGTCTCAGTACCTCTCTGATCATGGTATCCAGTGGAAATTTACAGCAGCCTATTCACCCAGAACCTTAGGAATAGCTGAAAGAATGGTGGGTTTAGTCAAAAGAGCCCTCTATATGTTATTTTATTTATTTGTCGGGTTCAAAATCCCAGCTGAGCCGTGAACGGCCAAATTCTAAAGGGCCAGTTCTACCTGAAGCCCAAGTTAAGCTAAATTAAAACTTACGGATTTGAGATCCTATTAGGTCCTACCTCAGGGTAACCTCAGGGTTGCTGACTCGATGCGGGCCTACTTTAGACCTTTGTTACATGAATTTTAATGTAAACAAAAAGGGTACTATTTATGGTCTTCTTTCTCAACCTTGCAACAACAACGCAACCTGGACTATTGCACGGTGCAACAATCTTGTATCTAAACAACCAAACTGAATTGCAAGAGAGCTCTCTACAAGACCACACCCTGTACGTACGACATCCCACAAACGAGTAGAAAAGACGCGCAGCGCCCCAAAATGATGCCACCAGCGTCCCAAACACTGATGCCACAAGAGCCCAAAAATGCTAGCTCTTATTAAGTGAATTTTTCACTAACCTTACAATTATGAGATGGATATATATACACCTTAACTTAATATATACAAGCAATGCTGCATCAATCAGCTTAGTCATCATATCGCCTTGGGACAACAATGGTTCTTCCTCTTCTAGATTTTCTAACACTCCCCACCGAAGAGGCATTGTTGTCGTTACCTTGCAAGGTTAGCCAAGCCTTCTCCATGAGGCTGTAACTCAAATGTTTCATCTTGACTATCTGTGTTTTTGCTGATTTCTAAAGCATAGAGTTTTTGTATAGGTCTCTTTAACTTTCCTCCTGAAGTCTTTACCAGTGCAGACCTAACTAAATTGTCTTTGCCAACAAACAACTCTTCAATTATGCCAAGCTTCCAGCATTGCCTTGGTCTTTCATCCCCAATCATTACCACGTCTCCCACCTTGATACAATTTGCATTGGAGCCCTTTACCTTGCCTGATGGGTAATAATTGAGTTCTGGCAAGTATTCCATCTGCCACCTCTTCCATAACTGATCTTGTAGCTCTTCAAGGTACCTGAACCGTCTGGTTAACTCTCCTTGAGTGCTCTGGATAGGCTGCAAGTCTTCTGGCACACTGGGGCTTGATGTTAATCGTTTACCACAAAGAAAATGATTTGGTGTTAATGGCTCTGCATCCTGCATACTGTTCTAAACAAAAGTGATAGGCCTACTGTTCACCATTGCTTCTACTTCACATAAAACAGTGCAGAATTCTTCTTTGCTCAAATGAGCATTAGCTAAAAGTTTCTTCAATGGACACTTTACACTTCTCACTAGCCTTTCCCAAAATCCTCCCCACCATGGTGCTCTCTCAACAATAAACTCCCACTGTACCCCTTGGTGTGAAAAGTAGGATTGGAATCCTTCCTCTTTTAGCAAGGACCAAATTTCTTGGAGTTCCTTTGCAGCCGTTTTGAAGGTTTTGCATTATCCGATATGATTTATTTGGGAAACCCCTTCTGTTCACAAACCTTTTAAAGGCCAAAAGAAATACATTACTACTTAAGTTGCTTACCAACTCCAAATGGATTGCTCTGGTGGTAGCACAGGTGAAAAGACAAATATAACCTTTGTTAGACTCCCCTCGCTCATACACATAGACTGGCCCTGCAAAGTCTACTCCCACTACATCAAATGGGGCAGTATAGACACACCGTTCTCTTGGAAGTGGAGCCACCTTTTCATAATAAGGCTTTGCACCCCAACGCTTGCAAACCACACATTTATGCAAGACCTTTTTTACTACTTGTCTAATTTTGGGAATCCAAAATTGTTGTCTAATCTCTATTGTCACTTCTCTAACTCCCGCATGTAACAGCTTATGATGAGTATCCAGGATCAAAAGGCCCACAAAGTGCCCCCCAGAAGGTAGCAAAATTGGATGTCTTTTCTCCTCTGGAAGCCCAGAAAACTGTAGTCTACCTCCTACTCTCAATAAATCCTGATCCAAAAACACATCCAAACCCTTGAGCGCAGAATGTGTTGGTAGAACCTGTAATGGATGGCTGGTGAGCAATTCTCTCTCTTCACCAAATTTTTCCTTCTGCATATATACCACCCAGTATTTCCTGGCTTGCTAAATCTCATTACTGTTCAGAATTCCTTCCCTTCTTGTTTCTCCCTTAATATTGTTGGTAAATCTATATACCCATGCTGTCACTCTTAACAATCTTTTCAGACTGCTAATGTCCTCAAGCCTCAATATGGGGTCCTGCTGCATAACTTGACAACTGTTCACAGCGCATTTTCTCACCTCACTCACCCATGCTTCTTCAGCCTGGCATTCTCCTACAATAGGCTGATTAGAAGGCCAGTTTTCACTTCCAAGTTTTAGCCACTCTGGCCCATTCCACCACAAACTTGACTGTGAAAGATCTTTCACTGAAATTCCTCGTGTTGGTAAATCAGCAGGGTTTTGGGTGCCTGGACAATGCTTCCATTGCTTGGGATCTGTGTGCGCTTGAATTTCCTCCACCCTATTGGCAACAAATGGTTTCCATTTCCTTGCCTGACTTCTTAACCAGTGCCAAACTATAGTGGAGTCTGTCCAATAATAGCTTGGAATTTCATAGAGGGCCAAAGACTTTCGCACTGTAATTGCAAGCCGACTAGCAATAACGGCACCCATCAATTCCAACCTTGGAACAGAAAGCCTTTTCAAAGGTGCTACTCTACTCTTTGCAGCAACCAACCTGCAACTTACTTCCTCTTGCAATGCGCCTCTTATATAAATACAAGTTGCATAGGCTTCCTCACTTGCATCACAAAAGATGTGCAGCTCCAAATTGTCTGGACTATTGTTCAACTCTCCAAAGTACCATCTTGGGATTTCAATGTCTCCAAGATGTGCCAATTCTTTGAACCAATATTTCCACCTTACCACCATATGATCAGGTAACTCTTGGTCCCAACCAAGTCCAATTTCCCAGAGGCTCTGAAACCAAATTTTTTACTTTATTACAAATGGAGCCAGGAATCCAAGAGGATCAAAGACCTTTGAAGCCAAACTAAGAGCTGTACGTTTTGTCCACCTTGTCTCATTCTCAGCCAGCTCTACTAAAGATTTCCCATTGAAGGTAAACAAATCATCATCTTGCTGCCAAACAATGCTTAGCACCTTTGCGTCTATTGCCCACAACTCCTTAATACCAGAATCATCAATACTTTCTGCTGCATCAGGTACTACACAGGAATGACTCATAAACTCTTGTAATTGCGAATGATTGGTCTGCCATTTTCGAAGCTCCATGCCAGCCTCCCTCATTATAGCTCTAGCCTCCATGAATATCTGTTTAGCCATTTCTGTATTATCCACGGAACACAGCAAATCATCAACATAAAAATTTTTCCTTATGTGTTCAATAGTGTTATGATAGACTTCAGAATATTTCTTAAAATGGTGCTGCATAGTAGCTGCCAACAGAAATGGACTAGAGCTGAGGCCAAACAACACTGACTTCATTCTATATGCTTGAACCTTAGGTTCATTTTCCAACAAGTCTTTCGTATCCACCCACAGATACCTTACTGCATCTCTGTCCTCTGGTTTTAACTTTATCCGCAAAAAGGCTTGCTTCACATCTGCAGTCAATGCTACTCTACCAAACCTGAATCTCAGTAACAAGGAAAATAAATCTGCATTTAAATTTGGCCCAGCATCCAAACAGTCATTCAAGGACACACCACCTTTGTCCTTGGCTGAGCCATCAAAAACTACCCTCAGTTTGGTGGTAGTTTTGTCTCGCCGTACCACTGCATGGTGTGGCAGATAATGTGCTTCCTGGCTCACCAGCTCACCTTGCACCCTTTCAGCATAGCCCTCCCTTACATAACTTAGGATGGCCTCATCGTATTCAATTAACAACTCCTCATTTTTTCTTAGCCTGTACAATGAAGTCTCCAACCTCCGATTAGCTAGCTGAAGGTTTGAACCGGGTTTGCAAGAATCCTTCCATGGTAGGCCAACTTCATAGCAACCATCTCTAAACCCAATCCCTTTTTCAAATTGCTCTAAAACATCATTGTTCACTGTACTTGCCTGTTTGTCCTTTATGCCAATAGATTCAAGTTCCCAAAACGCTTTCAAATGCCTTTCCAGACCATGGCTGTTCTCCTCAATCTTAACAAAAAGAGCCTTAATTTCCATTTCATTGCAATAGCTACCATGTAGCATCTAGCCTAGCTTACTTTCAATAGCTACCGGGCCTTGAGATGTACGGACAATATTACCAGTGATGAAGTCCCAATCAGTGGCGGTTCCTCATATGGGCAATATGGGCAGCCGCACAGGGCGGCATTTGTGGAGGGGCGGCATGAGCGCCTGCAAAAAAAATAAAAATAAAAATAAGAATAAATAAATAAAGAAATAAATAAAAATAAAAAATAAAATAAAATAAATAATAAAAGATCAATGACTTTGCATCAAGGAAGGTAAGAAGAGTCAGGCTTTAGATGGCAGTTGTGCTGTGGTGCAATTTATTTTGTTTCTTGTTCAAAGTGTAGCATAATAATTACCCTCTCTTAAGTGTCTTATTCTATTTATGTGATAGAGCATTTGTACAATTTAGAAATTTGATTCTCTAGTTTATTTATGGCAGTTGTGCAATTTAATTTGTATTTTTCCTGTTCATAGTATCATAATTACATTCTCTTAAGTGAGTTATTCTATTTACGTGATGAAGGATTTGTAAAATTCAGAAATTTGAGTCTTTGTTTTGGTTCTGAAGTTCCAACAATTAGTCCAATAAAAAGTTATTTTGTGAAAGAGTTATGTCTGTCCTTTATTTTGGGGGGATTCGAATGTGTGTGTGTTGGCGAACAGGGGGGGGGCGCTGAAGGTGAGGTTCGCCCAGGGCGTCATGTAAGCTAGGACCGCCACTGGTCCCAATAATAGTCAGCTCCAATCAAAAGACTAATATCTGCTGTTCCCTCAAACTTATTATTGCCCAAATTAATTCCTTTAACTTGCAATTCTTGGACACATGCCATATCTAAACAAGTAGTGACTGGAGTACAAAGTTCCTCAATCTCTACAACTTGGACCTTGATAGTGGGACTTTGCGGTAACAACCCTTTAACCAGAACTTCTACCTTCTTAAATTTGGTTCGGTTTTGAACGGAACCCCCAAACCCAGAAATTCTTAAATTTTCCCTCTTAAGTTCTTTAAACTTCAATTTTCTGGAAATTCTGGTCTTAATAAAACTACACTGGCTACCACTATCAAACAACACTCTTACAGTAGCTTCTCCCTCATTCCCAATTAATAAGGCTGCAGTTGTTTGCAATAATCCCCCTTTACTTTTATTCTCAGAGGAGGCATGTAGAGCTGGCACTGTACCTGGGCTATTCCTTTTTGTGGAAACTTTGGTGCTGTGCCTGCCTTTGTCCCCTTGTTTACCATCCCACTGTGCAAACTCAACTCCCTCTCGTCTTGCTAATTCTGTGCCTAAAAGACTTAACATCTGCTGAAGGGGGATGTACACATGTTCTGCAGAGTGTCCCCTACTTAATTCAAGCAAAATTGAGGTAGGCAATTTAGACTCCAGTGTAGGAACCAACATTATACCATACTTTTCCATTCCTACACCCAAGTTGTCCAGGGACCTAGTTCTAATTTCAAATTCATCATATAACTGCCGTAACTCCTTGACACTATTAGGATTATTAACAGGAGGTATAGCTAAAAGTGCACGGAGGTGGCTTTTAATTAAGATCTCTGGCTTACCAAACCATTTCTTTAATATATCCCAAGCCACATTATAATTAGCCTCTGTTAATGCTAATCCTGCTATAGTCTTTGCTGCCTCCCCTTCCAAGAGGGACCGCAAATAATTAAACTTCTCCACGGCACTTAACACTTGACTAGAATGAACTGCTGATTGAAAACTGTCTGCCCATCCTTGCCATTCCTGAATACTCCCAGAAAATGTTTTGAGTACAAGTCTCGGTAATTGAACTACAGATCTGTTAACCTTAACTTCACAAACATCATTTGTTGAGTGTTGTGTTTCATTATCAGACCTGGTCTCTAACTGTACTGAGCTACTAAACTCTTTTGCTCGGAGGCCTACGTTAATTATATCATCAATAATCTCTTCAAAGTAAATTATGTTATTTTCTATTTCATCCTCTTCTATAAGAGCCTCAATTTTAACATTTACCTCACTTAGAGCAACCTTTTTAGTTTCTAATATGGAAAGCTGCGCAGTCACTAAGCGTAAATCCTCTTGCTCTATGGCAGAATCTATAGTGGCAATGACCTTTGTAATTAGACCTTTGTAGGCGCTTCTCCTTTTTATAAATTTTTTCAATTCAGATGCACTCATCTTCAATGCAAACAATAATTGGGCTCAATGCCAAATAAGCTGAATTGGCAGAAATACTTAACCAAACTGATCAAACGCAAATTTTACTTTCAAATAAACTGAATTGCTAGGTGGGGTACTAACCAACACCAGTATGGAATACCAATTTTTCCACCCAAGTAACTGGCGCACTGGTCTGCAACCTTCGCCTACGAATAATAAACCAAATTAACCAAACTGGTAAATGTAGGCCAAAAACAACGACAGACAAGTGGCCAAGTTTCGCAATTGGGCAACAAAACTTTCTACCCTGGGACCTTAATTCAATAATAACCCAAAATTAACCAAACCGGTAAAATGTAGGCCAAAACAACGACAGACGACTGGCCAAGTTTCGCAATTGGGCTACCAAACTTTCTACCCTGGGAACTTAATTCAATAATAACCCAAAATTAACCAAACCGGTAAAATGTAGGCCAAAACAACGACAGACGACTGGCCAAATTTCGCAATTGGGCGACCAAACTTTTTACCCTGGGACCTTAATTCAATAATACTCAACCCGTCTAGGCCTAACTTGGGCTACAATTTGCACAATCAGAACTTTGCCGAAGAATAGTCACTGACTCAGTCTTGGGGTAGAATCCGGTTCTGAAGGACCATGTTATTTTATTTATTTGTCGGGTTCAAAATCCCAGCTGAGCCGTGAACGGCCAAATTCTAAAGGGCCAGTTCTACCTGAAGCCCAAGTTAAGCTAAATTAAAACTTACGGATTTGAGATCCTATTAGGTCCTACCTCAGGGTAACCTCAGGGTTGCTGACTCGATGCAGGCCTACTTTAGACCTTTGTTACATGAATTTTAATGTAAACAAAAAGGGTACTATTTATGGTCTTCTTTCTCAACCTTGCAACAACAACGCAACCTGGACTATTGCACGGTGCAACAATCTTGTATCTAAACAACCAAACTGAATTGCAAGAGAGCTCTCTACAAGACCACACCCTGTACGTACGACATCCCACAAACGAGTAGAAAAGACGCGCAGCGCCCCAAAATGATGCCACCAGCGTCCCAAACACTGATGCCACAAGAGCCCAAAAATGCTAGCTCTTATTAAGTGAATTTTTCACTAACCTTACAATTATGAGATGGATATATAATTATATATACACCTTAACTTAATATATACAAGCAATGCTGCATCAATCAGCTTAGTCATCATATCGCCTTGGGACAACAATGGTTCTTCCTCTTCTAGATTTTCTAACACTATACCTCCCTAAAAGGAAGAAAAATCCCGTTAACTGAACTAAAAACAATTGTTCTTGAAATAATGAACACAATTAATTCAAGACCACTCACTTATGTTAACTCAAATGAAGATCCCTCCTCTGATCTACTCCTTTCAAGTTGCTTTTTGGGTATGACAATACCAAATTCAACTTTTTAACCACTAATGATACCCAAGAAGCTGTTAATGAAGGTGATCAGGTGGATGCTGATTATATGACTGCAACAGAGGACAAAGAAAGAAAGAAAATACTGGATTACTTTCATAAGGGAGTTAAACAATCTCAAGAAATCAAAAAAAGATGGCGATACGAATATTTGAGTAGTTTGAGGGAAAAAGAATACCAACAACACAAACAACCAGTAAGTAAAGATCCTAAAGTAGGAGAACTTTGTCTCTTAGATGAAAATTCTATGAATCCCAAATACTTCTGGAAGATTGCTGTAATTGAAACATTACACCCAGATGAAGATGGCATAATCAGGCATGTAACTGTAAAAACACCCAATGGTCATCTCTCCAGAAGACACATATATCGGTTATACCCACTGGAAATAACTGATAAACCGAATATTGACCTGGAAGAACTGGAAAATTCTTCCACAGAATCAGGAACTGTAGATTCTCCTGAGACTACTACTGCCGCTATTCAACCCCGACCACAAAGACAAGCTGCAGTTAGATTTCGGGAAGAACTGCAAAGGAAAATACAGAGTGGATCTTTGTAAAAACCACAAATTGAAAATTGTAAATAATTGTAAATAGCTATAACTTAGGACTAACGTTCTACAGAAAAGACGCTTTCATTTTCATATTTCACCTAAAAGGAACTCTTCTGTAGAGCATGTCATTTTCATTCATCAAAAAATAAATAAATAAAATTTCCCAAGAATACAATTCTGGGTAAATTTTTTCCCCTTGGGGGGAATGTTAAAAAAAGTGGTTAGAAATAACCGCATATATTTCCAAATAAAATATAAACAAAATAAATAAAAATAACAACCCTCGTTTCTAACCATCTAGTGAAGTTGGGTTTCCCTAATTAACAAAAAGAAGAAAGAAAAAAGTTTCCAAGATAAAGAAAAACGGAGCTTTGTCCACTCTTGAAAATTTTTGACTGCATGAAGCAGGCGCTTTTTTCGTAAAATAAAAATGTCGTGGTTACCCAACTAACCGGGTAACTTAGTCAACCTTTAAACCTTAAACCTTATAACCTTATCCTTACTAACCACTGCAATTAAGCAAAAACCCTGTTTAACTAAATGGAGGCCTATCAGAACTAGGTATAAGTAAGTTAATTAAAGAAAATAACTAAGGTAAGAGAAAAAACTAGGTACCTAGACAAAACTCGAATCGGGCTACAACTGCCCTAACTCAATAATTAAATGGCTGTTATAGCCCCTATTAAAACTTAAACGCAATATAGCCCTAACTTAACTTGAGTAAAACCTTCAAACCCTTAAACCTTAAACCTTTAAAAACAAAAACTTAAGGGCAATACCGCCCTAGCCTAACTTAACCTGCCAAACCTAGGTCTGGGAAATAGCCCCTACAAATAAATAACCTAGCAGTGTGTTAAATAATAACTTCAAACTTAACAAATAAAATTCAAATCTGGAAACTAAATGAAACTTATGGATTAGTTAGAAACAGAAAGGGTAACGTTCAACTGGCAACTTCATTTTTGGTAAGTCTAAGTTAATTTTAATGAATTTAGCTTCACCATAGTTAGTAATCTGGCTGCTGACCAAATTTTAACCTGAAAACCACTGCAACCTACAGTGAAAAAGTCTGTAGCTATGTTGACAGTGTCTAAATAGGCCATTATTATTTCTATAATTACTGTGTCTATTTAAAGTAAACTTAACCTTAATATTACACCTAAACCTAAATAATCAATCTTTCTCTCTCAAAAGTTAAATAAAATATTTCAATAAAATTTTTCAATAGTATCCACGGATTAGCGCAACTGGATGAAATTTCTTGCATGTGGCTGCAGGGTGCAAAATGGCAACTAACCTCACTTAGCTGACCATTTATGAACCTCTAGGCACCTTAGGGGCCCCCTACACACACCCTTTCTGTCATTACTGAGATTATGTGCAATGTCTGGTCTAAAACACTATTTTCATTATTTCTTTTCCAATACTGTTCAGTAGTAAAACACTATAGTAGGTATGGGTATATTCCTCACAACAAAACTAAGATGAATATATCAAAGCAATGCCAAAACTTTACAGCCACAACTGAGAGCAAGTCCTGTAATGTCCCGATCATTTAGCATCTGTTTCTAATTTGAGGGTGCTCTTACTACAGTACTTGCATCACCTCTCACAAACCCTCTGGTGGTACATTTTCTCTAATACAGTATCAGTAGAAAACCACAGTCGGTGCACTAAAATATGTCACCAAATTTATTAGCAGATAAATTATATTAATGTTTTTATTGCCCCCCAAAACTAGTATTCATATTTTATGGGGGGGTATCCCCAGGCACATAACCCCCCTTTTCCCATTCAACCTTCATATAGCAGTTCATGCATTCTGCAGTTTTCAGGGTCTCTACAGAATGAAATACCTGCGAATGGCAAGGGGTGACTGTATTTTGATATTATTTAGTGTATTTCTTTTGCCCCCAGACTGATTGATTTATGGATTGATTTGATTGATTATTAATTAGCATATTTATTTTGCATTTTTCAGACTGTGATCCTTCCTTAATGAGTAAGCACAACATGGGGCCTGAAAGCCATCACTGATTAGTAATCATAATACCTCCCCATGAACCTCCCCTTCCTCTTCATATTAAGAGCTCAACGTTTGGCGGGTGTTTACTGATACTAGTGGTAATGGGAATTTGGGCAGTGCAAGTTCTGATATGAGAACAAGTCATTTTTGAAACACCCTAATCAGGATTCTCAGAAAAGGGGACGATAGCTTATCTGACACTAACTATTTTGTTTGTTAGGTCTATTAATTATGCAGAGGTACCACATGAATGGAAATAAACAAATGTAGTACTCTTTACAAAAAGGGTAGTAAAATGGAGGTAGGAGTTTGTAACTGATCAGGTAGATAATGCAAATTATGAGGAATGTTATTTATTTGGATTTTAGTAAGGCATTTGACAAGGTTCCACGTAGAAGACTTCTGTATAAGTTGAGAGCTCATGGGATATTGGGGTCAGTTATAAATTGGATAAAAAATGGTTAGTAGACAGAGAACAGAGAGTAATTCTAAATGGCCATGAATCTGGGTGGCAGAAAGTGAAAAGTGGGGTACCACAGGGATCAGTTTTAAGTCCATTACTCTTTATTTTATATCTAAATAATTTAGAGAAGGAAGTAGGTAATAAAGTTCCTAAATTTGCAGATTATACAAAATTAGTTGTCCCAATTACAAATATAGAAAGTTCTTATAAACTGCAAAAAGATCTCTTTATATAACATTTCATTTGGAAAACATGAAGCCACTCAAGCCTATCAAGGTTATCTAAGTCAAGCTAGATTTTAATAAAATTGTGCAAAATGTCAATCTCAAATCAGCTAATTAATATACAACTATTTACAGAGCTACCAAAGTAGCCTACATACTGTAACTTAAGCTAAGAATATACACTATTTACAATCTACAAACTCTCTTTCATTCGTGAAAGCATCAAAATTTTTCTTAAAACTAACTAACAAGTTACCATTTACTACATCATATGGTAAGTCATTCCAAAACTCTAGATATTATAGTCCAGCAGCCAGCTGAATGAAGCTGGTAAGAGATTAAATATGGATCCCATTAAAAATGGACCTAGGGGTCCATTCTCCACTACTGAAAATGACCCCCCCCCCCTAATTTTTGTCACCATTTCTGATTCAAACCTTATAAGAACATAAAGCCTTACAGTAAGCTAGTAGTAGACACAAAACCCAACAAATTAATCATTGTTGTTGAAGGTTTATTGATAGTATGAACAATTGTATAATACATTACATTATATATATATATATATATATATATATATGATGAATTTCACAATAAAACACGTGAAATGAATGAATGCTGCAAACCCACAAGGAAAAAGAAAAACGATTCCAAGGCCTTTCGTGTATTCAAAGCTACACCTCGTCAGGGAATGAAGATAAAAGGCGAGATGCCCATAAATATATACAACGTACAGGAAAACAAAACAATTAGCACATACTTAACAAGGGTTAATGAGAGGCAAAAGAAATTTTAACATGATATCGTCAATTTTATACGTCCCCGCACTGTTATTGAAATTGTTTTTAAAATGAATAAATGCACATTCTAGAATATTTCTTTCTATTATATCTGTTTTTAACAAGCGCTTTAGAACTATCCCACTTGATGCTATGGTTACATCTATACATATGGTTAAATAAAGCATTGGAATTATTAGCTGTTCTACAAGCATATTTAGGCTGTTCTACAAGCATATTTAGGCTGTTTTACCCTAATATCTAACGTTTTACCGGTTTGGCCTATATAACGTATACTGAGCTACATTGTGTACATCCGATCGAATACACACAACCAACAACAATATCAGGGCTATTCTTTATTAGGCGTGATTTAACAGTATTATTATACTTAAAGATTACATTAATGCCAATTGCTTTAAGTACAGTTGGAAGGTATTGAAAATTAATATGGTAAGGTAGGCTAAGGATATTTTTACGCTGAAATTCCTTTACAATTACATTATTATAATACCTATTCTTGGCTTTCTTAAGACAGTTATCTAAATATGAAATAGGATAACATAATTTAGTACCAATATTCATGATATTGCATAACTCGGAATCTAAAAATTCAGGACTGACAACTCTCAATGCTCGAAGAAACATAGCAGAGAAAATAGAGGATTTAATCGAAGGATGATGGTCAGAATAAAAATGCACATAATAGTTATTATTAGTAGGCTTACGGTAGACTTCATATTTGAACTGATTAGAGCATCTCCAAATTTTTAGATCAAGAAAAGATAGGCTTCCATCATTTTCTTTTTCAACTGTAAACTTAATAGATGGGACTAAATTGTTGAGCCTACCAAGAAATAAGTCCACATCCAAATTATTAGGCCAAAGGCATAAAATATCATCTATATACCTGTACCAAACCAGGTTAAAATTGACAATCGTAGGCAAAATTCTACTTTAAAAAAATTCCATATATAAATTAGCTAGTACAGGTGAAAGGGGATTTCCCATAGCCAATCCAAACGACATAGCATAAAACTTATTTTCAAACTGAAATTTACAATCTTTGACACAAAGCTTAATTAACTTAATAAGAGTGTTGGGTTGAACATGGAAAGAATAATCAGAGATCTTATCTTTTAAAAAATCAAGTAGGTCATCAACAGGGACTTTTGTGGGTTTGCAGCATATATATATATATATATATATATATATATATATAATATATATATACATATATACAGGGTGTTTCACAACCAGTCTGCCATAAATTTGGGGGGATGATATCGAGTAAAAAAATTAATACAACATCAGTGTTATTTCCAACTGTTGCAAAGCTACAGACACTTTAAGGTGCATGGAAAAAATAAACGAGAGTATTAATCTGATGCATTTATTGCTACATTTTATGAGATACCCTTTATAAATGTTCAAAATGTCCACCTAGGTTTCCAATGCACAGGCTTGCTCATTCCAAACAAGAGTCCACTGCCCATTGAATTATTTTGGGTGTTCTTGTATGTAAGCAGCAGCATTCATAATCCGATACAAGATTTCCTCTCTCATTTGTACTTTGGTCTTGTAGACCATCTCTTTCGTAAGGCCCCATAAAAGAAATCTAATGGGGTTAGGTCCGGAGATCTTGAGGGGGCCACGATATTGGACCAGCATGACCAATCCAATGATTCCCGTACTGCTGATTCAAGTAATCCGTAACATGATGACGAAAATGTGGTGGTGCCCCATTGTGCTGAAAGAACATCCTGCACCTTGTCTCCAAGGGCACGTCCTCCATCAAAAGCAGCAATTTCTTCAACAGGAAGTTCAAATAAATATCAGCAGTTAATCATTGTTCCAAAATGAACAGTCCATTCAGCTGATCTCCAATTACACCGCACCAAACATTCACCAAGAATCGATGTTGAAAGTTTCCTTCAATGATACTGTGATAGCGTGGGGTAGACACCCCAGTTAGGTTACTTAGGTTCTAGCAAACAATCAAAAGCACGTACCGGTGCGTTGAATTAGATATTCCCTTGGGAGCCTACCATTAGATTCCTGTGTCCCACAAACAGCCTACCTAACTCTCTCTTACATTATCAATTTAGAAGTTATAGACATTACCCCTAACTATACTTAAGTACGGACAACTTTCTACCCCATTTGTCACCTTAGAAACACCACCTAATTACTCTCAGCACCAACGATTAGGTCAGATAGGAAAAAACATCTCTCGGCTAGCCCAAAACAATACGAACAGCCGCGTTGGTTCGTTTATGACTTGCTCTTGTCATTCAGCCTAGATTTAGTGATATTTCCCCTTTAGTGACACTTAGACTATATACATATATATATACACACACTAGTGTTGAAAACCGGTTTGTAAAATTCCCCTAAAAATCGAAAACCGAAAGAAAAAACCGGTTTTATCGATTGATTTTTATTTGGCTCAAACTTGCGCGAACGTGCAGCTACGCGCTACAGCGCACAAAAAATAACTTCGAATACATTACCTATTAAGTTAAATTGTGACAAACTGGCAACTGCTCTTCAGTATAATTTTTGCCTATCTGGCAACTCGATCTTCAGTTTGTCTCATCATGTAGGCTGTAGTGTAGAGTCAGTCGACTAAAGCCCTATTCGTTGTATAAGACCCTTAATGCCCTTTGTTTCTTAAGATGTCATTTCCAAAATAGGGATAAAATCTAAATTAATTTATATATTTTTTCTTACACGAAGAGTCAATTTTCTGTTTTCTAGGTAAATTTTTTTTTTATTAAAAAATTTTATTTCAATGTTTTTTCCAAAATAGAGATAAATTTTATTTTTATTCTTTATAATTTTTTTTTACAAAAAGAAGTTTATTTCTTTCTAAGTATAGATGTTTTATTTAAAAAAAATTATTTCAAATCTAAATTGTTTGAATAATGTATTATTTTGGCTAAAATAAAATATGTCAAAGTTGTCATTTTCTTATTCATATGCATACATATATGATGCTGCATTTTTGCATTCTTTTGACCAAAAAATAGGCGATAAGCTATGCTTGTTAAGAGTTAAAGTCAGTACCTTTCAATTGTGGCTTTTAAAAATTACTATACTTTTCGGTCATAACCGGTTAAAACCGGTTTTCAAAAACAGATCGATTAAAAACCGGTTTGTAAAGTTTCGATTATTTTTCAACACTAACACACACGTCACCTCACTCCTCCCCTACAAGTTTAGTCTGTCAAGGGGATGAGGGACCCTAGACGACCTGCGGAGCGGGGTTGATGTAGTAGGATTAGGTGCAACCTGTATAGGCGGGCGAGTTGAACCATTTTCCGGAGGATCAGTTCTCTCTTCCGGAAGACTCTGGTCCTTCTGCAATTCACGTTCCCAAATCTGGTCCTGATGGCGTTTAATAGAACGACCATCTTCTAGTTGGCACTTGAAGGAAACAGGGCCCGTTGTCTCCTGCACAGTTGCAGGAACCCATTTTGGTCCAGCCCCATAGTTGCGAATCATAACTGGATCATTAGGTTGCGCTTCTATAACTCTCCCTCTTTTAGTGTCGTGGTACAACTTGTTTTTCCTGATGGCGTAAAACTCGTTGTTGTAACGTTTCGTTTGGACGTAACAAATCGAAAACTGAACGAATTCCCCGGCCAATCATAAGTTTAGAGGGAGGCACCCCCGTCGTTGTGTGAGGTGTTATTCGATATTTAAACAAAAATTTATCCAACACCACTTGCATTTCCTCCCCACGAGAATGACGCAAGGCCGACTTGAAAGTACGGACCATGTTTTCCGCGAGACCGTTAGTAGACGGGTGGAAAACACAAGACCGGACATGTCTAATGCCATTTAGGTGGACGAAGGAACGAAATTCCTCACTGGTAAAACAAGTACCATTGTCGGAAACCAGGACTTCGGGTAAACCCCATCGAGCGAAAACCGAACGGAGTAAGCGAATAGTAACACCCGAAGTCGTGGAAGTGGTTGGAAAAATTTCCACCCACTTAGAGTAGGCGTCCACAATGACTGGGAAATAAGTATTATTTATAGGACCTGCATAGTCCACATGGATCCTATGCCACGGTATAGTAGGCCATTCCCAAGGATGAAGTGGACTTTTCCTTGGGAGATCTCTGTTCTCTAGGCAGCTTTGACAGGAACGAACCAATGATTCGAGTTCTCCATCTAAACCAGGCCACCAGAAATAAGCTCTCGCCAGCTCTTTCATTTTTGTTGCGCCCATGTGTTCAGCGTGAAGTTCCTTCACTAAATTCGTCCTGTCTTCATTTGGAATAATCACTCTGTGGGCCCATAAGAGTCAGCCATTTTGAATCGAGAGGCCAGACTGACGTTGATAAAAAGGTTGTAATTCACTCTCAACCTTAGTAGGCCAACCAACTGAGCAGAAATGGATGACCCTAGACAGAATAGGGTCTGATTTTGTCCACTGCTCTATTTGTACCGCAGATACTGGAGTGGATTCCAAAAACTCCACTAAGTGAACCCATTCTGTAGGTATAGGTACACAATCATTTGGATTTTCTAAGGGCAACCTACTTAGCGCATCAGCCGTACCTAGAAGTTTACCTGACCGATGTACTAAGTCAAATTTATAGGCTTGTAGAATCAGTGCCCATCGTCGAATCCTACCTGAGGCCATAACTGGAATATTTTTATTAGGTGAAAATAAACCTAAAAGAGGCTTCTTCTTCTTTCTCTTCGCCCGTTCCCGCCTCTATGCGGGGTCGGCGTTTCTGACCAGCCTCCTCCACACAGCCCGGTCCTGGGCTTCTTCCTCCGACAAACCCTTCTCCCTCAAATCGTCCCTCACCTTCTCCATCCACCTTCGCTTCGGTCTGCCTCTCTTTCTCCTGCCATGCACCTCCATATTCATCGTTCTCTTACCCACATAATCTTCGTCCCCTCTCATCACATGTCCATACCATTTCAGTCTACTTTCTTGTATCTTCCTCGAGATTTCTCCAACCTTTGTTGTGCCCCTTATCCTCTCATTCCTTACTCTATCCAACCTTGTCACTCCGCACATCCATCTCAGCATTCTCATCTCCGTTACATCTAGTCTTTTCTCATGGTCTTTCTTTATAGCCCAAGACTCAGCCCCGTACATCATAGCCGGTCTTACCACAGTCTTATACACCTTTCCCTTAACCCTTGCGCCTATTCTTCGGTCACATAACACCCCTGAAACTTTCTTCCAATTTTTCCAACCAGATTGCACTCTGTGTGTTATTTCTGTGTCCAGCTCACCGTCCTCAGCCACTGTCGATCCCAAGTACGTAAACTTACTTACTCTCTTTAACCTCGCTCCCTCTAAACTAATTTCTTCTGAGTCTTGATTTTCGTAGAACCTCAGGTACTCCGTTTTCTTTCTGCTGATTTTCAACCCTCTGTCTTCAAAAGCCCTCCTCCATTCCTCCAATTTTCTTTCTACTACTTCTCTCCTGTTGCTGCACAGAACAATATCGTCTGCAAAGAGCACCAAGGGGATTGATCTTTTATCCCCTGGGCCAACACATCCATAATCAAAACAAAAAGGTACGGGCTCAAAGAAGATCCCTGATGTAGACCAACCCTCACGGGGAACCATTCCGTTACACCTACACTACTCCTAACCAGGGTCCTTGCTCCTTCATACATACTTTGCACCAACCTAACGTACTTCTCCGGCACGCCTTTCTCTCTCATACACCTCCAAACTTCCTGGCGTGGCACTCTATCATATGCTTTCTCTAGGTCGATGAAAACCATGTGCAGTCCCTTTTGTCGCTCCCGGTGTTTCTCCATCAACTGCCTCAGTGCAAAAATCGTATCAGTTGTTCCCCTACCTGGCATAAAACCCAACTGCTCTTCCCCCACGGTTGTCTCTTCTCTTAACCTTCTCTTATGGTCAGTAATTAGTTTAAATTCATGACCCCATAGATAGAAATTAAATTTTTTTACTGCAAATACTAAGGCTAATGCTTCACGTTCCACTTGTGCATATCGTCTTTCAGTCTCAGTTAGTGTTCTACTGTAGAAGCAAAACAGATAGGCCTATCTACACCATCAATGTGGTGAGATAACACTGCCCCAATTCCATAAGAACTGCTGTCTGCTGAAACTACGAGAGGAAGTTTAGGATCATAATGCACTAGGAGAGTGGACTTTAGTAGTACGTCTTTGGAAGCCTCAAATGCTTCCTTTTGAGTTTTCTCCCATCTCCACTGTTCCCCAGATCGTAATAGCTTATTTAGGGGTTCAAGGAAAGTCGATGCATTAGGCAAAAATTTCCTATAAAAGTTTAGGAGACCTAAATAAGCTTGTAACTGTGTGATGTTTTGTGGAGGTGGTGCATTTTCTATTGCTTCTAGTTTATCCACCGTTGGATGAATGCCTGAGGCATCTATGCGGAACCCTAAATATGAAACCTCGTTAGTGACCCATGAACACTTTTCTCTCTTTAGCTTAAGTCCGGCATCCCGGAGTCTTTTTAGAACCGTGATTAATCTAGTTAGGTGTTCTTTTTTAGACGAACCTGAAATGAGGACATCATCTAGAAAGCAAAGTACCCCTGGAATGTGACCTAGAACTTGGTCCATTGTCCTCTGAAAAATACCCGGAGCCGATGCTATTCCATAGCATAGCCTATTGTACTTATATAGGCCTCGGTGCGTATTTATGATAGTTAATTCTTTAGAGTTTTCGTCTAAACTTAGTTGAGCATAGGCTTGGGACATATCGAGTTTTGTGAAATACTTACCCCCAGCAAGAGAGCTAAATAATTCATCAGGCTTGGGTATAGGATAGCAATCTAGAAGGACGGCTCTATTTGCTGTTAAACGGTAATCCCCACATAACCGCACGGACTTGTCCGGTTTTAGTACAGGAACTACTGGGGCAGCCCACTTAGCGTGTGTGACTGGTTCAATAATTTTATCTTTTAGCAGCCTGTCAATTTCTAAATCTACCTTCTCCCGCAGTGCATGCGCAATTGAACGAGCCTTACAAAATTTCGGAGTTACATTAGGATCTACTTCTATGCAGACCTGATGGCCTTTTAGGTTGCCTACTTCAGGCCCAAAAACAGAAGAAAACTCCCTTAACAATGAGTCTATGTCAGATGGATATGAGAGTGTATGCACATCTGCCTGACCCCTTGGCAAGATTTTGTCAATCGGCATTTTCAAAGCATCAATCCAATCACGGCCTAGTAGAGTAGGCCCTTGCTCATCCACCACTAAAAGGGTTAAGGGATGAGACAAAGTTTTCTGGTTGAGTGTAACTGTGACGGATGCTTCTCCACAAATAGGTGATTGTATGTCCCCATATTTCTTCAAAATCGTTTTAGATGCATGTAGTTTAGGTGTGTTTTTGAAAATTTTATCAAAAACTGCTCCGGACATGACAGTTCGGGCAGCACCTGTATCTAGTTCTAGAGGAACTGTAATTCCATTTAGGCCTACCTTTACAATATATGGGCCTGTATTATTCCCACTTTGCTGCTCATAAAATAGGTACTCCACTCCAATGTTCGAAGTATTTCCCCTTTGAGGATTTACAAGAGATGTTAAATTTAGAATTTTCACCCTTCGTTTTCTTTGAAAAACACACTTTAGCTATGTGGCCTATTTTACTACAGTTTCGGCAAACTGCTTCTTTAAAAGGGCAGTCCTTCTTCCAATGGTGTTTTCCACACCCCGTACATGGCTTGGAAGGCTTAGTAGAATTAGTAGGCTTAGTCGTATTCGCCTCATACCTTTTATTTGCCTGTCTAGTAGGCTCATTCGGTCTGCCAGGCCTAGAAGATTTAAAGCTATTTACGTGTTGGGCTTTACTACTGTGATTTCCAAAAGCTCTAACATCTTTAGCAGCTGCTTCTCTAGCCGTAGCTATTTCTACAGCCTGACTAAAAGTTAGGTCCTGTATGGCTAATAGGGCTCTCTGGGTAGACTCCTCTTTGAGACCCATCACAAACCTATCTCTTAGCATTTCATCTAATTTGTCCCCAAATTTACACGTACGGCTATGGCTTTTTATTCCTGCAACAAACTGCAATGCTTTCATTTCCCGTCTGATGCCTTGAATAAAATTTGAAACGTTCATAGATGAGAACTACTCGGGGTTTGTAGTGATCGGTTAGGGCCTGTACCAATTCATTATAGGTGCAGGTTTCAGGTGTTTTAGGAGAAACTAGGTCCATAACTAAACCAAACGTTTTAGGGCCTATTATAGTTAAAAAGGTAGGTACTTTCTTAGCATCAGGAATGGAATTTGCCTCGAAAAACAACCTCACCCTAGTGGCATAAGCTTCGAAGTCCTCCCCAGAGTCTTCGTAGGGGCTTATATGGCCAATCACCGACATGCTAGAGCAAAACCGAATTAGGCCAAATCACGTGAAGTGGGTTAGATTGGGTTTAAATTTGATCTAGTTACTCCCCAGTTAGGGCTGAATAGTGAATTTGTTTTAGAGTTAGGGCTGAGTAGGAATTTGTTTTAGAGTTAGGGCTGAGTAGGAATTTGTTTTAGAGTTAGGGCTGAGTAGGAATTAGTTTTAGAGTTAGGGCTGAGTAGGAATTAGTTTTAGAGTTAGGGCTGAGTAGGAATTAGTTTTAGAGTTAGGCCGGCGGGACCTACGCTATAGTACGGTAGCTTACCCACACAAACAAACCAAATCGGACGACCCACTAGGCTACATCCAATTTTCCAAACAACCACTTGAACCCAATAAGCCAAATTAAACCAATAAGCCAAATTTAACCCAATGAACAAAATTTAATCAAATGAGCCAAATTAAATCCAATGAGCCAAATTAAATCCAATGAGCCAAATTAAATCCAATGAGCTTAATCGAATCCCATGAGATTAATCGAATCCCATGAGCTTAATTGAATCCCATCCTCGTCGCCAAATGTGATAGCGTGGGGTAGACACCCCAGTTAGGTTACTTAGGTTCTAGCAAACAATCAAATGCACTTACCGGTGCGTTGAATTAGATATTCCCTTGGGAGCCCACCATTAGATTCCTGTGTCCCACAAACAGCCTACCTAACTCTCTCTTACATTACCAATTTAGAAGTTATAGACATTAGCCCTAACTATACTTAAGTACGGACAACTTTCTACCCCATTTGTCACCTTAGAAACACCACCTAGTTACTCTCAGCACCAACGATTAGGTCAGATAGGAAAAAACATCTCTCGGCTAGCCCAAAACAATACGAACAGCCGCGTTGGTTCGTTTATGACTTGCTCTTGCCATTCAGCCTAGATTTAGTGATATTTCCCCTTTAGTGACTTTTAGACTATATACATATATATACACACACACACACGTCACCTCAGATACCATGGGGATTATCGGCGGACTACAAGTGGGAATTTTGTCTATTGTTAATTCCATCCCGAATGAATTGTGCTTCATCACTAAACAGTATGCAAATCAGAATTTGGCGATACATAACCATCCACTGGGAGAATTTAATATGTTTATCGTAATCATCTGGTTGAAGAGCTTGCACACGTTGCAAATGATAGGGATACAAACCCTCATCATGTATGGTTTGCCATACCCACAATGTGGATTCACCACTTTGTCTAGAAATCCTTTGAACACTGTAGTTGGGCTACATTGTACTAAGTCCAATATGCACTCCTCCACAGCAATGGGCCATTGTGCTACATGTTCTTGGTTATGTGGAACAACTGTCCCTGTTTCCCTTAATCTCTGTGTGTCGCTAAACACTTGTCTGTTCAGTATTTGGCAGTTCAGAAAATGTCTTCGATATTCCTCAACTGCCACTCTACTGTTACCATCACAGAATCCATATTTATGAAATGCATATCAGCGTATTCAGTGGGTGTGAACTATTGATTAATTTTTATTGTTCACTAGGGTTGCCCTTACCTATATAGTGAAAAATCAAAATTTTTAAATTAAACCATTTCACCCCTTCAATTTATACCACTGTGCAAAATATCTTTGAAATCGGATAATATTAAGAGGTGGCCCTCAGGTCATGAATTTTCCATATGTATTCAATTTAGTGCACAGATATCCTACAAGGGCCAACTTTGGTTACTGTCACCATAAACTGCTTCCATTTGTGTCCGCTGACATTATGCTGTCTTCTGTAATCTAAACCAACTTTCTGTGAATGAATGTAAACAAATAATGTATGAAATGTATAATTGTATAATTAACACACTGGAAGAGTATCAAAATTCAAAGGTACTGTACCAATGTACCATGCTTTATTGCTTGACCAAAGCATTAGCAAATTTAAATTCAACAACGTGTACAAAACTGTACATGTATTGTATGAAAGAATATAGAATAGATGCATGCAACACATTTGTTTATTTTTTATCACTGAAATTTGTTAAAAATAAATTCATCTCATGTCTACTCTCAAATAGGAAATATTGGCTGACAAATATTGACAAAAATTGACAAAAACAACAATCATGGATGACTACTTTTGGCCATTGTTGTCTTTTTTGTACACTCAGAAAACTGTCGTCAGTAGTATGATTACAAAATGGTAGAGTACAATTGCAATGTTGATCAATGTTGCAAAAGGGATGGGGGTAACCCCCAAGTTGCATGAATGGAGAAGGGGTTATGCAACAAGGGGGTAGGGGGAACCCCCAAGTTGCATGAAGGGGGAGCTTTGGGGGAAAAGGGAGGATGACCTCCCCACAAAGGGGTGACCCTGACCTCTTTGGGGGAGAAGTTGGGACGGCCTCAACCCCCAAAGGGGTATACCTAACCTAAGAGAGAGAAAGGAGGAGGAGAGTCTTTGGGGGAGAAGTTGGGATGGCCTCACCTCCGAAAGGGGTATCCTAACCTAAGAAGGTGAACCTTAACCTAAGACGTAGAGAGAAGGGAACGCACGTTTTCACCTGGACCACCAGGCGCATAATGCGAGCTCAGGGTACCAACATGTTATATAGAAGGTCGGGAGTTGCCAGAGAGCACTATTTATTTATATATGGAGGGTTGCAAGATGTTTATTTTATTTATTTATTAAAGGTAAGAGAGAGATGCTCTCAATGCTTAGAGAGGTTGCCAGATAGTACTATATAATTTAATTATTTATTTATTAAAGGCAGGAGAGAGAGAGAGAGAGAGAGAGAGAGAGAGAGAGAGAGAGAGAGAGAGAGAGAGAGAGAGATTCTCCTTAATTTTAAATTTATTAACTAAACTACGAGAAGCACTATTTATGGATAAAGCAAATTCTCTTTAGGAACATTAATGAGTTAAACATGTCCCCAATAATACACTGATTATTTTTCTAAACACTTCATTTAATTTGTACAAAAAGCAACTCACTTCCAAAAGAATTTCAATCTTAATGTACCCATTCTCTCACTCCCTTCAACCGTACCACAGAGGAGGTGCTGCGGATGTATGTGGTGGGCGTGTGTGCGTGTGCACGAGAGAGACTATAATTAAATGAGTTAAAATACAAACTTAATTTGTTAACAGACAAAGAAAAGTCCCGAAAACACATGGTACAGGCATTTGGAACACACATTCGAAAAATGTTACAAATGTGACAGAAAATTAAATATACAATCAAATTAGCTCAGAAGAAGTCTATACACACCTTATACGATATAATATATATATATATATATAATATATATATATATATATATATATATATATTGTTACGGCTAAAGTAAATTTTCTTTGGGAACATTGTTAAATTAAACATGTCCCCAATAATACACCGATTACACTGGGGAACAAATTTTAACTTTTTTTTTGTTTCTTGGACGTGAACAGGTCGGTCTTATAGGATTTTTTCCGCTGATTCCGAATATAGCCGTAGAATTTCTCTATCACCCAAGGTTACTGAGAAATTTGTATTTTAATATTTATTCAAAAAGTGTATAGAAGTTAGTAAAAATACTTCATAAAAATTATATTAGTGGCAGATTGGCATTTAAAATATTCTTCTTAAAACTTCTTTGTCACTGATTTTCTCTTGTAGTTTTCATTAGGAGCTTCTCGCATCAATGTCCAGTAGTAATCAGCTAACATTGCCGGATCCCACCTCCCTTGGTAGCGTTTCTCCATAGTAGCTATATCTTGGTGGAACCTTTCTCCATGCTCAAGAAATGGATTTTGTGACATATTACATCCCAATAACCTATATGCTTCAATCATGTCCTGCACTATTTTTTCATAGTTAGAGGCTTTGATGATCCCTAGAAAATTTGTGACAACATTCTTCATGGCCTCCCATGCCACTTTTTCTTTTCCTCTCAAGGCATCATCAAACTTTTGAACTTTCATGATCTCTCTGATTTGGGGACCAACAAAGATCCCTTCTTTTATCTTTGCATCGCTAAGTCGTGAAAACTTTTTCTTCAAATATTTGAATGCCTCATCTTCCTTGTTCATTGCTTTGACAAAATTTTTCATGATGCCAAGTTTGATGTGAAGTGGCGGTAAGTATATTTTCTTGGGGTCAACTAAGGGTTCATGAGACACATTCTTCAGTCCTGGGATACATTTTTGACGAAGTGGCCAATCCTTTACAAAATAATGCGAATCTCTGGCTCTGCTGTCCCATTCACAAAGGAAGCAGCAGAACTTCCCAGAAGAAGCGCGACGACTTTTAAATCCCCACATATATACCAACGAAACTGGTCATAATTAATCTGCTGAAGGATGAGTTTCATATTTTCGTAAGATTCCTTCATGTGGACAGCGTGCCCTACAGGAATGGAAGGGTATTTATTTCCATTGTGAAGTAGTACAACCTTGAGGCTTAGCTTCGAAGAGTCAATAAATAAACGCCAATCTTCAGATTTGTGCTCATGACCGAGAGCTAACAGCAGTCCATTTACATTATTACAGTAGCATAAACCACCTGACGAGGAGAAATACTGCATCAGATCTTTTTGGCGAGTGCGGAACGCCGATATGCTTGTATCTTTTGCCAGCAAATTCCATTCACGTAACCTGGAGCCCAATAATTCCGCTTTCTTTTTCGGAAGGTCCAAATCTCTCACGAGATCATTCAGCATAACCTGCGTTATCATACGTGATTTATTTGATTCAGGTTGCTGAAAGTCTGTATCTTTAGTGTCATCAATTTCCATTGGTTCAACTTCAGACTCTTCATCCAGTGTCCATGACTTTGGGGGAGTTGGAATTGGGTTATCATCGTCATGTAGTACTGGTCTCATGGCAGATGCAAAATTTGGGTATTGAATTTTATGTTTATTTTTGGCAGAGAATCCTGAAACGTTAGTCATACAAAAATAGCAATCCGTTAGGTGATCCTTGGGCTCTCTCCAAATCATTGGTATGGCAAATGGCATAGATTTTCGGGTACCTTTAATCCAACCCCAAAGAGTGACGGCACAGGAAATGCATGAGATATGAGGTGCCCAGGATTTGTCTTGGTCGCCTACCTTACATCCAAAATAAAGTTCGTAAGCCTTCTTCACGAGTAGGGTCATTGTCTTCCTCTGTGCCATTATGGTCAGTTCTCCACATACGTAGCAAAATGTATCTCTGGGATTAATGCAGTTTCGATTCATGCTGGCTGAAAATTATTGAAATTACGGAAAACTTTTTGGAATGAAAAAACAATTTTTTCTACTATGAAAATTTTTAAAATTTGAGCAAAACTTGAAAAAAAAAATTATTTTTATTAAAAATCTGTTTGTTTAAATAGCTATGTTTTTTTAATGCAAAAAATACTATTAAATATAGTTAACCTGGAAAAAAAAGAGAGTAAAATTAAATTCGTACACTTAATTTTAATTAATATTTTGGGAAAACTCTGAGTAAATGGAAATATTATTTTCTCGAAAACTCTGGGTGATAGAAAACTTCTGAAACCATATTTGGAATCAGCATCAAAAGTTCTATAAGAAACACCAAATAGTTTTCAAGAAACAAAAATGTTGTTCCCTAGTGTTATCTTTCTAAACACTTTATTAAGATTTCTAAATTAACTAATAAATAAAAAAGCAATTCACTTCCAAAAGAATTTCAGTCTTAATGTACCCCATTCTCTCTCCCTTCAACCGTACCACAGAGGTGTGTGTGTGTGTGTGTGTGTGTACGAGAGAGACGATAATTAAACGAATTAAAATACAAACAAAAATTGTTCAAAAGAAACGCGTTCCATTTCGCAACAATAAAATGAAAAATTTTAGTGCAGAAATACCAGTATTAAGATATGTTATATACATCAGCGGCCTTAATATTGAAAGACGTACATGTACGTTACTTTCTCTTAGATGTGTACGTACGTAAAATGGATTTCTCCTCTCCTCTTGAATAAAAAAGTGTGCATATATACGAGTATTCGAGCTGACCTACATCACAAACAGGGGTAGTTGTTAGCCGGAGGCGATACCAACAGACACATCGGAATGCTAACGATTCTGACTGTCCCACTTTCTATCTGAAGTTTTAACTGCATCTTGTTTCTATTATATATATATATATATAGTGAAATTTTATTCTGAACACATTTCTTTTTATATATAGGACTATAAATAAATTGAATGACATAATTAACTGCTAAAATATGCCAAACCCATGTACATTTAATGTTACAACTCATCATTTCTGTGTCTAACTCTAGCGGTGAGGTTCTGGTTCGCTCCAGCATGCTGGCTCCTGGGTTGGGCGGATACTCGCCCTGTTACTGAACGACGAAAAAGCTCTCTCTTTCTCTCTCTCCCCCCCTAGGATCTGTTCCATTTTAAAAGAACTTATTCACTCAATACCTCGCGAGTTTTAATAAAAAATACTCAAGAGACTTTCAGATTATTTTTAAGACACTTGAAAAATAAAAGATATCAGTATTGAGAGAGTAATTCATTTCGTCCATAGATTCTCCTTGTAACTCCTTCTTATATAATGTCCTATTCATCTTGATGTAGTGACCCGCGGTTCAGACCATAGATTCTCCTTGTAACTGGAGCCTAACCTAACCTATCTCTTCT
Source organism: Bathynomus jamesi (assembly GCA_023014485.1). Classification (NCBI taxonomy): domain Eukaryota; kingdom Metazoa; phylum Arthropoda; class Malacostraca; order Isopoda; family Cirolanidae; genus Bathynomus; species Bathynomus jamesi. The sequence goes on along the minus strand of JAJOZX010008199.1, from coordinate 77,416 downwards.
TGATGATGTAGTGACCCGCGATTCAGACCATAGATTCTCCTTGTAACTGGAACCTAACCTAATCTAAAAGCCTAAGAAAGAATATAAGGACAATCTAGCCTAGAAAAGTACCTTTCTCTAACTAATGGTTTATAAATAGAGATTGTTTCTATGTCTAGTCTTTCTTAGGAACCTAACCTAACCTAGGTCTGGGTAGTAGTTGGACAGGAGACCGTGTCCAGATGATGTAGCGATCCATGGTTTGGATTCCATAACCAATGTAACTTAACCTCACCTAACCCATGTCCAAAATGGGAAAGCTGAGGATGAAGTTGTGAGTAGTATGAGCACAAAGAGACCGACAACATAAATCTCTATTTTAAATTCACGAATGCTTCCAATTTGTTATACTTCACTTAGAAATTAAATTTCTAAAAAGCATAAAAAATTACTAATTAAATGCATAATGTACAATATTTAGTATATGTATTTTGCATGCTTTTGGCCTCGTTCTAACACAGCTCCCCGATGGATCAGCGATGTTAAGCGACGTTAGGTCTGGGTAGTACACGGTGTCTTGAATGTCTTGTTACACCTATGTAAATGTTACTCCAGTGTTCTGTAATTATGGTAATGAAAGTATATAGTAGAAAACACTGAGAGACATTTTATTTTATACAGAATTATATAGGGTGTCCATAAATTATTTACCCCCTTATAAGCCTTAATAAATTCGTTATTATAGGAGCTATCTTAAAACGGTTTGCGGCAGTTAATAACACAACTCAAGAATTTTTTTTCTTTATTTCGCAGAACATCCGCTAGGGGCACAATGGCGACAGTGAAGGAGAAAGCAATGTGTGTGCTGTGGATGTGGAAAACCAAATCTCCAATTACTGTACAGAGACGTTTTCGGGAGGAATATCAGAAAGTTCCACCAACAAAGCAATCACTCAAGCGATGGCTGAAACAATTTCAAGAAACTGGTAGTGTGCTACATCAGAAAGGAGCTGGTAGGCCTAGTGTGTCTGAAGATAAGATAGCAGGAATTCAGGAGGCGTTTATCTGAAGTCCTACAAAATCCATCCGCCGAGCAAGCCGAGAACTGCAAATACCGCGTTCAGCAGTGCATAAAGTGGTTCACAAGAGGTTGAAACTTTATGCCTACAAATTGCAAACCTTGCAGAAACTTCTACCAAATGACAAACCCAAACGGGTACAGTTTGCTGTTGACATTCTTGACCGTATTGATGAAGATGAGCATTTTTTGAACAATGTCGTTTTCAGTGATGAAGCGACATTCCATCTGTCTGGGGCTACACAAAGGACAGAGTGTATACAAAGAAGGTTAATAACATCACAGAATTAAGACACCGGATTGAAGAGACATTAGCTTCCATCACGCAAGACATGCTTCTTAATGTTTGGAACGAAATCATCTATCGCCTTGATGTTCTGCGTGCTACCAATGGGGCTCACGTGGAGGTTTACTGAATTAAAACAAAAATTTATTGAGTTGTGTTATTAATTGCCGCAAACCGTTTAAGGTAGCTCCTATAATAACGAATTTATTAAGGCTTATAATGGGTGAATAATTTATGGACACCCTGTATAACATTGTAGTTTATACATAGTTATACACAAGTTTATCATGTATCCAATGGATCTATGCAAACCATCGTTCTCACTGCACAGAATGATTTTACGCCAGGTTCGGTGTGCTATACTCCTCAGCATTTTAGGTGTTACAAGTTTAAAAGCATCCTTTACGGCCTCCTTTAGTCCGTCATTGGAATCATAACGTTTTTGAGAAACCTTTTCCTTTATAAATCCCTATAATGCATTGTCACAACTCGGGAGATCTGGGTTTCTCGGAGGCCATTTTAATGTTGCATTTTAATGTCCCAATCGATCAGAAACACTCATTTAAATATTCACGAACCCTCAAGGAATAGTGGGGAGGTGCTCCATCCTGTTGGAACCAAACATCATTTATATCCCGAGATTATACATAGGTGTAACAAGACTTTCGGGACACCCTGTAGTTGGACGGGAGACCGTGTCCAGATGTAGCGACCCATGGTTCGGACTCCATAACCAATGTAACTTAACCTAACTCATGTCCAAAATGGGAAATCTGAGGATGAAACTGTGAGGTGTATGAGTGCAGAGACCGACGTTTGTTTTATTTATTAATACAAACAAATTACATAAATTAGAAATATAGAGAGTATTATAGTAGTACAAATGCAATCAAATAAGCACAAATAAAGTATTCACACTCACCTTCTGAACCAAAAAAATCGTGCCAGGGTTGTAAGAATATTAGCGTTGTGGAAATATTTCAAATCTTTTATAATGGAAAATAAAAACCTTATATAATAATGCAAAATACTCGAGGGCACCGTGACAGAGCGTGTGAGTGGGCAATTCGCTCATTCACCTTGAGATGTGAGCATTAAAAATAAATCTGCGGAGGGAATAGGCCAAATTTGATAAAGACACCTTCATTATTCGTGAAGGTGACCAATCAGGACTTTATTGCCCAAATCGTGGGTCCGTTATATGGGTGTTACGACAGATGATTGGCACACACATTTAACATAGCCAGCCCATTTGCATTGACAACCAATCAACAAAATTACGAACCATCTATTAGTCTTCTGTGGGTGTGTGTGTTTACAATTGGGAATCATGCATATAAAAGGAAGTAATTTCAGCTGGAACTCACAGCAGTTATTTTACCAGTGAATAAACACATGCATCTTGAGTCAGTCACAACAACTTTACAGTTTACTGGCTTTATATGAAGATGGAGACACTGCCGCGGCAGCTACAATTAGTCTTTTTAACACAACCGATCGGGACGGATTATTTCCACCCAAACAGTTGTTGATAGTTGCAATGACGTTCCTTACGATCCGGCGCATGGAAATGCAGTTGAAATGTGAGTATAAAAATTAATGTACCTTTATTTCTATTTTATTTTATTTTTTTGGCCTATATTTAGTCGCGAACTTGTTATTTATTTTAGTGTTCCTGAGGATGTCATTAGGCGAATGCTCTTGAGCACCGTTCTGTATTTCCTTCATGATTATTTCATTATATATATGGAGGGGCTGTAGTAATTTATTTTCATCTCATTACATTTTATTGTAAAATGTTTCATCAAAATAGCAGGTATCCTCAATTTTTAATTATAGATTAGTTTGCATTAGTAATTAATAATTAATATTATGGTAAAGTCCTGTTTTGATATTTCTATTCATCAAAAATCGTTGAATTTTTTCTAAACTTATAACAATCAAGACTCCTTTGCAATTTTAAATAATTTTATAAAATTCTATAATAAATTCATTTGAAATGTGAAGTTATTCGGTATTTTCTCTTAAAGGAGTCACAAACTTCTCTGAGTGGTTCGAAGATATTTGATACTTCACATTGTAACTCTCTCTCTCTCTCTCTCTATCTCTATCTCTATATATATATATATATATATATATATACACACACACTCTGTATATATGTGTTTTTTATGAAAAGCAAATGGGTTTTTATTAAAAATGATTCAGAAAAATGTACGAACTAATCAAATTAATTTAAAATTAGCCTTTCTCTTTAAAGGTCCGATGAGGAGCTGACTCGTGTTATACAATCTTTTCGTGATAGCATGTCGTGGACCTGAATACGGAGGTAGAAGTTTTAACGCGTATTCAACCCAGCGATTGCCACACCATCAACGAAATAATGTAAGCTTTTTTCTTTTTCTTATGTTTCGGGTATGAGCTTTTTTCTTTTACACGTGTTTCGGGTAAGAAGAAGACTCAATGTATTTTCATAAATTTATTAAATGATAGAAATCATGTTTTATAAAATAGTACAATTTTTTATATCCATCTTAAATTAGCTACAGAATTAGTTGCCGTTACAGTTTAAATAAGCCATAGAGTACACAAACAAACATTATTGGAGACAACATTGATGCAATTATTAATTTTATATATACGAGCAAAACATCATACAACACATCGAGTGCGCACAAACGGGAACCTTTTTTTTATCTGTATGCATACCATTTGATCATTCCCGCTCAGTGTGACACGGGTCGAATAATTCACTGGCCGACAAAATCGAACTTTTAATTTGTCACATGAACAAAAATGGGTGGATCTTATAGGTTTTTACCGCTGAGTTAAAAAATGGCATAACAATTTTTCTATCACCCACCAATATTGAGTGAATCGAAAATGAAATTTGGACTAATTTATAGGCGTAATAGCAATATCAAAGTAGAAAATGCATATTGAATTCACCTAAAATGTGGCTACTGATGATTTACGCTTGTATTTCGCCTCTGGACCATCCCTTGACAATGTCCAGCAGTAGTCAGCCAACATGCTGGGGCTCCACTTGCCCTGGTATCGCTTCTCCATCGTGGATATTTGTTGATGAAAGCGTTCCCCATGCTCATCACTAACATCGCCTAAGTTTGTTGGGAAGAAGTCGAGATGTGAGTCATGAAAATGAATTTCAACATGTTCACCCCACGCCTTTGTAGGCCTTGAGAAGTTCTTCAACAAGTGACTCTTAATTTTCGGCCGTGAAGTTTCTGAGGAAATTTGTGTTCACTACTTTAAATGCTCTCCAAGCTGCTCCTTCAACTTCACTTAGAGTTTCATCAAACGCGCTGTCTCTCATGATTTCTCTAATTTGTGGGACCACAAATATTCCTTCTTTGATTTTGACCTCGCAGATCCTCGGAAATTTATGTTTGCAAGTAGCATAGCCTTAACAAAATTTTCCATTAAACCAAGTTTAATATGTAGTGGTAACAAATAACTTTTTTGGTTAAGAGGTGAACTGGTGAGATTTTTATGCCCTGGAATCAATGCTTGTCGAAGTGGCCATTGTTTCTTTGAGTAATCGCTTTCCCGTGCTCTGCTGTCCCATTCACAGAGGAAACAACAGAATTTCGTATAACCCAGTTGTAAACCAAGAAGAAGTGCAATCACTTTCAAGTCTCCACAGATATGTCAAGAGTATTTATCATATTGGATATGTTTCACAAGCAGGTGCATATTGTCGTATGATTCTTTCATATGTACGGCATGTGCTAATGGAACTGAAGGGTATTTATTTCCATTATGGAGTAATACAGTTTTTAAACTCAGCTTCGAGGAATCAGTAAATAGGCGCCATTCGTTTGGATCATGTTGTTGGCCAAGGGTTTTCATGAGAGGGTAAATGTTTCTTTGATGCTTGCCGTAAAAAGATATCTTAGTGCCTTTTTCTTGAAGATTCCAACCTTTCAACCTGGAAGCCGAAAGTTCGGATTGATCTTTTGACAATTTCAGATCACAGACAAGCTCGCTCAGGTCTGCTTGAGATATTAAGTGAGGCTCTGTCGATGAACAAGATGGTTCAAATATTGGATCAACATCGTCCGTCAGTAAACCATGTTGAGCTTCATTACCATTGTACATCAATTTCATTTTCATCATCTAAACCACGTTTCCGGTGGCCTTGGTACTGGACTGGTAAATGTTTATTATGTAAAACAGGCCTTATGGCTGATGGTAAATTTGGTATTGTACCATATGTTTAGATTTCGCAGTAATGCCTAGTATATTTGTTAAGCAGAAATAACAATCTGTTAAATGGTCTTTCGGCTCTCTCCACATCATCGGAACAGCAAACGGCATTTGACGAGACCCATTTAGCCAGCCTGTCAGAAGTCTTAAACACGTAACACAGCATATATGAGGTGCCCACGTCTTCTTCTGATCCCCTACCTTGCAACCAAAATAAAGTTCGTATGCTTTTTTGACGAGAGGGTGAAATTTCGCCTTTGAAATTTAAGTGCTAACTCTCTGCACACAAAACAGAAACAGTTTGGATGGTTGACACACTTACGTGGCATTCTGTCATGAAACAATACGAACGCACTAACAAAAAAATGATTAAGGAAAATCACGAATAAAATGCACGATGTTCACTGAGTGAAATCAAATGAGTAACTAACAAATGAAAGTCAACAGTGACGTGTAGCAACTTATAAGCAGAAGAAGAGGAAGGGGCAGACCCCGCCCCCTTCCTATTCTCACTCAAATCCTAAGTAATGTAAATTCGTGTCACTCTAAAACTGCGGGTGATAGAAAAATTCTGTTTTCATTTTCGTAATCAACGTAAAAAATTACACATAGTTCAAGTAAAAATATCTGTGATAAAAACTTTGTTAACCAGTGTAATTTTTAAAAATTTGTAAATTCCTTACCACGTGACATGTGCATGAGAAATGAAAGGTGACACATACCACATACGTTACTAAAATATCTCTGGAATCGATAGGGATTCCATACAATTTCGGGAATGTGTAGCTCTTTAAGAAATTTTACAATAATAACGTCATTCCATGGATGAGTCCCGAGTGAATTAAAATAGTACAGGCGGGCCCTATTTTTAAACTAGATAGCTGTCCAATGAATCCCTTCACCACCAATAACATCGGTATTCACAATAAGACCACCGCATTCTCTCGTAGTTGGCAATTTCAATGTTTCATTCTTCGCAAACACACCGATAAATTTGGAGCGCGTGATTCGTTCACTATTCATTACTCTCTGAAGTGTATTCGCGTCCATTTTAAAAGTCAGTGACAACGCCCCTAAATCTGTCAACTTCTATTAGGGCTTGTGACTCGAGGTATACTAGTAATAGGCGCGTCTATCGGCTTGGCGAATTCCAATCTGACTGAGATGTTTCCACTCTGTTGTGGACTTAAGTGTGTATTTACACTAGCAGATAAGTCAGGTGTGATGTCAAACGGATAAAGGATAAATTGATCGATGAATTCTTTCTGCGTTACCCCAATCCCGAGCTCACATCACAAGCACCTGCAATATGGGCCAGTTACTATATGCTCTCACGCAAAGCGGGAACACAACGTCTGATGAATAATCCGTATCCATAGCCCCGCCCAAGGCAACGCCATTGACGCATAGAGTTATATTTTTAAGGCCGAAATTCTCGAATTTAAAGGCATTCTTTTTATATTTTCCATTCACCGAAGCGTGTTCCTGCATTCCAATTAATATCCTTTTAGGTAGAACTCCCAGGGCGATATTTTCTATCTGTTTCGAGGCCAACCCTGCTGGCATCGTGTATAGTTTGATATGTACTCTGTTAAATGGGTATTTTACTGTGGCATATAGTAAATTTTTCTCAATTTCTATTTGCTTAGGCGAACTTAATTTCACACGGCGTACGCGAAGGTATGTTTCCATAATATGAATCACAACGGGCTTTTCACCCTCTTCTTGATCAGCCCCCGGATTTAAACAAATCTCAGGATTCGTGCGGGTGAGCTTTATTTTCATATCCACCCCATTCACAAGCAACTTCTCCTGGAATGTGAAGTCTGTATGCAGGCGTCCAAAACACTCGTCTATCTTCTTTTTAGAATTTTAAAATTTGTCTTTTAGACTACTTTCGTCTTTAGTCTGATAATAGCCTTTGGCAGTTAAAAAGGTATTCTTCGCTTCCTTGGAAAAGTTCAGCACATTTTCCAGATAGGCTCGTAGATGATAGTACCCCGTTCCTGCCGATATGGTGACCTGATTTAAATATACATCACATTGGTTGAATATGGAGTGCAGAAAGTTTGTTTCAGGGTATACAGCATATTTGTCATCACAGTCCGTTCCATTAGAATGGGCTATACGTAGTTTAGCGTACATGTGCACACAGCTTGGATCAAAAAAGTAAGGGCCTGAGATTGGTATCACGAATTCTATAGGAGCACTCGGGGACTAATTGTGTTTAACGGATTTATTGTAATAAAGTCACTCCTCAATAGAAACTTGAGTTGGGGGCATGTCAAAGAGGGACAGCTCCGATTTACAACGTTGTGAACTACACGGATGGATGAAGCGTGCCATGACGAGTCAGAAATAGTGCCACTTCTCTCGACAAGTGGTAAACAGTCTATGATTCATGAAAGCAATGTCCTTAGCTTATATCAGTCAAAAAAATGGTCAACCATAGGTTTCAGGCGCTTAGAACACTTCTTTTTTGATATCCTTTTACGTTTAACGCCACGTGCTGGTAATCCCTTCCTCCGAACAGGTCTCTTCCCACCACCACGCATTTTTCTCTTTGCATCTTTGATGATTTCGTCCCGTGTACACTTTAAGTGTTTTTTTTAGAGCTTTTTAGGTTTAACCCCAACCATTATGTCTTCTGCTGTGTTAAGACCTGATTGTAGCGCTTTCCTCCCGAGGTATCTGGCGCCCCTCTTCAGCAAGGGGACAGCCGTGCGTAGTATGGTTGAAAAAATGGACCCAATTCCACTGCCACGCTGGTATCTCACACCTCGATACCCTGTGAAAAGCTTTCGTTCCATTATAACTCAGTGCGTCGAAAGTGCAGCTTCACTGTTAAGCTCCCATCACCGAATGGGAAACTTTTTCCCTCAATCGTTCTTATATATATATATATATATACATTATAACTGCAAACACGCAGTATAATTAACGTAAAGAACGACGCTTTGTATAGGAGACTTATTCGCGCAAGATGAGAGCGAAAGAACGAAACAATTAATTGTTTCGTTCTTTCGCTCTCATCTTGCGCGGATAAGTCTCCTATACAAAGCGTCGTTCTTTACGATATATATATTTATATATATATATATATATATATATATATATATATATATTGAGATATTGGTTAATAGATTAGGCGCGACATTCACATAATGGGGTTTGTCTTGTCATATGTAATGCTCAAACTCCATGGTTGGGAATGTGAGCAATGCGCAGGCGTGCCTGGGTATTAGCGTGTAGCGTCATGAGCGATCTGGAGGCACATTTCAGCGTTTGTACAATCAACCTTGCTGATTTCAGAAAAGAAATCAAAAATTTTCTGCAACAAGCAGAACACCTCCCTTTTCGCATGTAAAAAATACAAAATTCTTGTTAATTACAGTTGGCAACACTGACTGACATGGTACTTCTGGCAGCTTTCTAATTATTCTCAGTGAGTTATCCCCTGGAATTTCTTAGTTCTACGCTAGCTCGCTTGAGAGGAACATGTGTTTTTTCTGTGGATGGGGTGTTCAAAAACCCCAAGGTACTAACGAAAGGTGCGTTTTGTGATATATACATTATACATATTTCTTTGTTTTGTTGTGTTTTACATTGTTTATAAGTTTGTTATATGTCTTAAGATATATATATATATATATATATATATATATATAATTGTGTATACACCTATGGATATTTATATACATAATACATGTGTGTGTGTGTGGTATATTTATATATATATTGATAAACTTATTGTTTACCACTAAACCAAGCCTTATATATAGTATATATAGTTTATATACTCATAATCATATATATTTTTTATTTATACGTTGTGTTTTTGTTTCAGTGTTCCTGTGTGATACTTGCTGAGTTTTGCTGGTACAATGAGCACACAAAGAACACAGGGATCTGCCAGCCACATTGTCTTTGGTTCTCCACTATCAGAGCTTCCTCTGCCTGAACTTCCAACCTGTATACAAGTTGCAAGGCATTTTCTCTTCTTGAAGGAGAACAAGTACACCAGCAACAGGGAGATTCTTCCGGAGGTATGCCAAACACTCATTGACCTTTGGAATCGTGCTAACATTCCATCACAGCCAATCAAGAATGTGAAGACCAAGCTGCTCCGATTGATGGAAAAAGGCTCACAAGCATCGAAGCAAGGCAAGCAGGCCACAAAAACCAAGAAGTTCAAGGAAAGCCTGAATCAATTGCTTGACATAGCTGTCTGCCAATGCGATGATCTGTCTGCATGCCACTGTGAAAAAGAAATGAAAGTTCCACGACGAGAGCATGCCTTTCTGATCGACCAGAGAACCACGCGGATCATGCAGATCAGTCGGGTAGCTACGAATGTGACTCAGATGATGGAGAGAAGGAAGTTAAGAGAGGATCGGATGCAAAAAAGACAAGAAGAGAATAGAAGAAAAACGGAACGGCAAGAGGTAGCATCCTCTGCAGATGTGGTCGAATCAGCTCAAGCAGAAGCAGACTCCAGTGGTGAAAGTGTTGGTGATGAGTGGATGGGTGATAGTGCCCAGGAAGACAGGAACATCACACCGATTCCCACTGTTGTTTTGGAAGCTGACCGGTATGGTGTATCGAACAGGGCTGCTGCAGCTATCAGCACTGCAACATTGGTTGACTATGGCATCATTAGTTCTGATGATCAGATAAACGTAAATGACTACCACAAAGTATAGAGAGCACGGCAGAAGGTACGGAGGGATCTGAAGGAAGCAGTAACTTACCACGATGTGGAAGTCACTGCTTTATTTTTTGATGGGCGGAAAGACATGACACTTGTCAAAGAGAAAAAGGGGAACAAATGGTACAGCACAAAGAAAGTTGAGGACCACTATGTGCTGGTCGGAGAGCCTCGAACCTACCATCTAAGCTATCTGACACTGGAACGAGGAACTGGCAGTCATTGCGGATGGACTTCAAAATGCGATTGAAGAAATGGGTATTGCAGACAAGATAATTGTAGTGGGAGCCGACAGCACAGCCACAAACACAGGGCACAGAAGTGGAGCAATACACCTGCTAGAGTGCCGCCTGGGTCGCCCTTTGCACTGGTTCATCTGTAGTCTGCATTTAAATGTATTCCCACTGCGCCACTTGTGCAAGGAACTCATCGGCCCAACAGAATCTGCAACTCAATGTAAAGGACCAATTGGCAAAGCTTTGGCCACATGTGAAAGTTTGCCACTTTCCTCTAGAGGAATTCAATGTATTGCTGATGGCCACACTCTCCCGGATGTTGACCTTACTGAATTGAGTCGTGACCAAGCCTACCTCTACAGAATGATGAAAGCGATAAGGACTGGTGTCATTAATGAAGATCTTCTACGAGAGAAGCCTGGACCAATCTCCCATGCAAGATGGGTTACAACTGCCAGCAGAATTTGTCGGCTATATGTAGCGATGGCGCAGCCAAGTGATGAACTGTATTCACTCACACAGTTTGTCGTGTGCCACTATGGACCCATGTGGTTTAGCATCAAGTGCCATCCAAGGTGCACAGATGGCTCAAAACATTTCCTGGAGCAAATCAAGCTGCTACGATTACTGCCACCAGCTAGCAAGACTGTCACATGGCCTGCGATCCAAAGAAATGCATATTGGGCTCACCCTGAAAAATGTTCTACTGGCAATGCTTGCAGATGCAGATCAAGCAAACCGGAAATTGGTCATCGATGTAATCAAGACCATTCGACGAGCTCCCAAACCTGCTCAACAGCAAGTCAGAAAATTTCGGCCACCAAAGATCAAACAAAGTGATCAGAATTTGAAAGATTTACTTCCACCAGTGGAGGGGTGCACAATGGAACCACCACTCACGAAGCAATTCTCTGTCGAACAACTCGATAAGATCACTGAAGAGCCCCTTGTTGTCTGCATACCATGTCACTCCCAAGGTGTAGAACGCTGTGTTAGGATGGTAACTGAAGCGTCTGGGGCAGTGTATGGAAAGAATTCAAGAGATGGTTACATTAGAGCAGTACTAAATCCCGTGACTTTATGCCGTCATTCAAAACTAAACAAGATTTTAATGTATTATTTACTAAATAAAACTATCTAGTCTACCTACCTACAGTGTATATGTTTATTCCAAAAATAAATTTTTCTATTTTTCCTGAAAAGCAGTACATTGTAAGGGGTCAAATGATAGCTCAAACCCTAGGAAAGCAAGTGTCCAAAAGTTATGGGTAACTAGCAATTTTTACGATTTTCACATGCGAAAAAGGAGGTGTTGCACTTGTCACAAAAAAATTTTGTTTTCCTTTTTGAATTTAGGGAGGTCAATTGTACAAAACCTGAAATGTGCCTCTTGATCCATTACACTTTGCCCAATGACGCTACACGCTACTGGGTATCCCCAACAAATTGGTGCTCCGCTATATTGCTGTAAATATAGCACATGTCTGGAGGTGTATAGCCATTACTCAGTTTCTCCAATTTCAACTGATACATTAGGCTGGACAAGTCATGTTGTGCCTCGTGAAATGTATCTCTTTGGATGGCAGCTCCATATCGCCCCTAGGTTATAATTTTGAACGCTCATTTGTCTTTAATATTTCTGTTAGCCTGTGATTTTAGGATCAGAATATATGTATGGAGGTCTTTGTTTACGATTTCGCATACTGAATCATCCGTAAGATTTGAGCTTTTTAAACTTACTTTTAAATCTCTCACAACATCCTCGGCCGCACCATAGCGGCCCGGACCTAGTGTTACTACTGTAGTGTAATACACTGCAACCCCACTCAGGGCGGTACGCATGGTTTCATCCCGAGTTACCCCTGCATTTTCACTCATTACAGTCTCTAAGAACCGTAAAAACGGTTTCTTTATAATCATTACTTAAGAAAAGGGTATCCAACTGAATTTCGCATATTCCAACCTCATACGTATCACGACCCAATTCAATGGATTCATGGAGTCCTGTTACAAAGTTGGCCAGGGTGTTGTTAGGGTGTACAAACAGAGAAGAAGAGGGCGGGAGTGTGACGTAGAAGTGGTTAGGCGCCATGTTGCATACTATTTAAGCTTCTTACTGCATCAGCTTTTATATACGTGTTGAAGCTTTCTAGGTACCCCAACCATTTCACCAAGTACATTTTTCTCTTTCCTGAGCCTTTGCTCCCTAAAATTCTTTCAATTTTAAACGTTTTTTCTAAATCAAATGTCACTTTCTGCAACTCCTCGCGGTAAAAGCCTCCTGCGATTTCTTTCCCATTCAAATCTTCAACGTAATACAGCATTATTTCGTCTTTAGGTCTCATAGCCCTAACTTTAAAAATCTCACGTGTCCAACCTTGCTCAAACCCCTTCGAGAATTTATTTCCCGAAAGCGACAGCCTTACATAATCATTGATTTTGAAACGCGCAGAGTGTGGCGGTGTTCTACGAATATCTCTTCTCACATCAGGCTCTGTGCGCGTACCTCTTTCTAAAATCTCTTTAGGTGTTGTCCCAATCGTGCGATGGTGTGAGCGGTTGTATGATGAGGCCAATGATTCCAGAATGTCTATATATCTGTATGTGTTTTTGTGTAAAGTAGCGGTGCCTGCGTTCCTTTATGGTACGTTGAACTCTTTCAACTAAAGAGGCTATGGAAAACCGATACGTGTGGGTAGTTGGGAGGTAACGAAAATGGTCTACTGAGTAGGTAGGTAGTTAATCTAACAATTATTAAACTCCTTTTATGTCAATAACTGGGTGGATGAAACCAATTGGTTGCTCACCAGAGTTATTCTCCACATTAGTATTTATATACTGTGTGATAGAGCGTGCTCGGTAATAGACATACATTACCGATCAACCAACCGAAAAAAACCAAGAGGACGCTGGTGGAAAAAGCCGCGGGAAGAACGGAAAGAAGGAACAGGTGAACAAGACGGAACGGAGAGAAGGGAGAGGCTAAACAACGGAAAAAGATCCCCACCAGCAAGTACGCTCTCAAAAATTGAGCAAAGAGAAGAGGGACTGTCTAATAACATTCAGTAAGTGATTAGTTGTGTTTTTGAACTCAGTTTGGGACATAATATAAGCTGGGTCAGTAAAATTAGGCCTACATTGTGGTCCAAGACTAGCATCAACTCATAGCTTAACAAAGGCTAAGGTAAATTACCCTAACCTAATTTGGTGAGGAATCCTACTGTGGACCTCAATTTACTCTGCCCGCTCTGGACCATTTCCGGAATCTCTAGGCTGACCCCTACAAGGCTAGGCTTAACTACTCTATAGTTAGACTGGAGATATTAGGGGTGGGTTAATTGGGGACCAATTCATATAGAGCATTTTTCACATTGGTGGCCCGTGTGGGGAATTTACATACTTTAGGCTTAACCTTACTTAACAAAAATTGCAGAATTAGGCTAAATGGTCTAGCTTAAACCTAACTTAATCAAGCCTAAAGTAACAAACTTGCCTAATTAGGTCTACAACCTAGGGCCTAACTAGGAAACATTTACATTTAAGGAGTCTCATTCTTTTATAAGCTTAGAACTGAGTGGCACATAAATACTTGGGGGAATTTAACTAAATTTAAAACGACTGTTTGTCTGATTACTCAATTTATTTGATCTCTCGTCTCTGATAATTTCTTCTTGCCCTATATTTCATTACGATCCCCAGTTAAACAATTTTGACTTAAACATGGACAGTGAGGAATTGAAGCAATTAAAAAGAAAAAGAGGGGAAAGTTGGGCGCTGTTACTAAGGCCATCATCACTTTTAACAATATTACACAACCAGGCAAGGAAGATTTAGAGTATGTGATTCTTAAATTTGATAACTTTAAGAAGGATATAATAGCCATTGATGAGGAGTATTTCAAGTTAATTGAACCTGAAATGGCTGATGAACAACTTATAGACCTTTACTCTGAAAATGAGCATCAGGTAATCTCAATTGAACAGCACATAAGGAGATTACAGTCTCGTTTGACCGACTTAACACCAAATAAATCTATTTCTGATTTTAATCAAAGTAGAGCTAACCTTCAACAAAATTTAAGTGGCATGCCAAATCCCGAGTCACAAGAATTTAGGGCTAAGTTACCCACTTTGCTAGTACCAACATTTGATGGGGACACGGTACAATTCCCATCTTTCATTGAAAAATTTGAGAGTTCAATAGGTAATAAACCTTTTATTCCAACTGTTGATCAGTTTAGCTACTTAACTAGTTTCCTTAAAGGTCCAGCCTATAACATGATAGCCTATTTACTAGCTGTGGGTGATTCATATGAAATAGCTATTGATCTCTTGAAACGTAATTACATTAATAAAGATGAGATTATATTTGAATTATCTCAACAAATTATTGATTTTGCACCCGTAAAAGATAACCATAGTGATATGAAAATTTTTTATTCAAAATTAGAAGCTCTTATGGGACAACTGGTTAGCAATGAGATAGATGTCAAAGCTTCATCTTGGCTTATACAAGGCGCAGTTCTTAGGTGCCTTCCTTTGAGAATTTAAGATGATTTAGTTCAAAAGACGGGAGAAAATTATCCTAATCTTGAAAACATCAGAAAACACTTTCCAACTCTCCTAACTAATTTCAAATTGAGAAATAGTTCAACGCAAAATAAGACCCAGACTATGGAGAAACCAAAGACTGTCCCCAGAGATCAACTAACTACAGCCAAACAGACAAAACTTGATACTGTAGAATCAAATGTGACCAACTGTAACACACGAACACCTACATTACAGAACTTTAATGTAACTGCTGCCTCAACTTACACACCACATTGTAAATTTTGTGCAAGTGATGAACACAGTAGTACTGGGTGTGGCAAATATACAGACTTTAACTCAAGATCTAGAAGATGTGAACAGTTGAACCTATGCAAAAAGTGTACTGGCCAGGAATATTATAAGAAAGACTGTAAATCTAGGTTAAGATTCAATTGTAAGTTTTGTAAAAGTTCACGACATGTCTCAGCAATGTGTGATTGACTGAAGTGTCCAAATAACAATACTCAAACTCAAAAGATACCTCCTCCAAACAAAGATAATCAAGAAAATGCCACTTTCATGGGACATTCTGTTTGTTCAAACAACGTAACAAAAAACACTGAGGTTCTTTTACCAACTATTACTTTGGACTTAGTGAATGGTGAGGGTAGCACCACTCCAGTGAGATGTCTTATAGACCATGGGCGTCCGGAGGGGGGGGGCAAGAGGGGGCAGTTGCCCTCCCTTGGAAATTTGTGTTTGCCCACGCAACGACTTCTATAATTCTACTGCAGCTCAGTCAGTGTTTCTACATTCAAGGAAATGTCGTTTACTTTACCTTTACTTTACCGAAGTGCCGTGTCGTTGAACTTTGAAGTGTTAAATAAACTATACTGAAAGATATAGTAATGGAATTATTTGCAAAGATCATTATAGTGAGTGTTTTATTTATTTTTTTCTCTCGAAAACCTTTTGGTCAATTTCACTGAAACTTACACGATTATAGTTAATCATAGTATCACATAACATAAAAAATGGACTTGACTGGTAGAAAAAAAAATGCACTGCGACCACTACGAGTAAAAACCGTCATCTCCCCTTATCATAGCCTGCTTTCGGTGCTAAATTTATGTACTTAGTATTACTAAGTACATAAATTTAGCACCGAAAGCAGGCTATGATAAGGGGAGATGACGGTTTTTACTCGTAGTGGTCGCAGTGCATTTTTTTTCTACCTAATAAAGAACTAATAAGAACTAAGAACTAATAAGTTAGTTTTGCCCCCACCTTGCGAAAAATCCTGCGGACGCCCCTGTTATAGACTCTTGTTCTCAACAAACATTTGTTTCACAAAATTTAGTTAATAAATTGGGTTTGACACCAAACCCGAATGAACAAGAACTCAATATCACATCATTTGTTAAGGATAACTCAAACAAAAATAGCTATCAAACAATTGACTTGGAATTACATGTAGAAAATGAATTAGAAAAAATTAAAACAGTCATTATTCCAAAAGTAGGACAAAACAAACTGGTTGTACCCAAACTAGAACAAACCATCAATCATTTGAGGAAACAGTACAATATAGCTGATAGGCATATCACAAACAACACAGAGCTAACATTGGCATGTTAATGGGGGCAGATTATATTCATCTTATTCATAGGGGCATAGTGAAGATAGCTTTAGATAGGTAATGGTATAGCTTATCAGACACCATCAGGGATAGCCCTTTTGGGTGACCTATCCAGATACAACCTAGACCTAAACCAAACTAGTTCATGACTAGCAAATATTATGTGCCTCAACTCAGTCCTACATAACACCTGTAAGAATAGCAACACTTTGAATAATATTATCTCAACTGAGAACATTAATTCATCATTATCAAATGAAACTTTGGATGAGGCAATTCAAACTTTATGGTTGCTAGAATCTGTGGGTATACATGACACAAATCAAACTTCAGAAGATCAGTTAATGGTAGAAAGATTTGAAGACACCATTCAGTGCAAAGACAATAGTTATTTTATTGAGTTACCTTGGAAAATAAATTGTCCAACTTTAAGAGATAATCTCAAAGTAGCTAAAGGACATTTATATAAAGTAATGAAAAAACTCAAGATAATAATATTAAAAAGTACAGTGATGTCTTCACAGAACAGCTACAGAAAGGCTTCATTGAAGAAGTAACAAATAACCCTTTTAAAAAAGATGCTTGTCATTATTTAACCCACAGGGGGGTTTATCGACAAGATGCCCCAACAACAAAACTCAGAGTAGTATATAACTGTAGCTTCAAAGACAGTAATAAACACAGTTTGAATGATTGCCTGATTGAGGGTCCTAATCTCATTTCTGACCTTGTGAAGATCTTACTCAGGTTCAGGTTAGATAAAAATGTCTTACAAAGTGACATTTCAAAGGTATTTTTGAGAATAAATCTTAAAAATGAATATGACAAGAACCAACTTAGGTTCTTATGGTTCAGGGATCCATTTGATTTGAATAAAGGGTTCATAATCTATAGATTCAATGTTGTGTTGTTTGGAGCCAATTGCTCACCTAGCCGATTAGCATTAACAATTAGACATCATTTGAACCAGTTTAATAACTCTTTAACACTAAACTTCTCAAGAAACATTTTTATGTAGACAATCTAATAGGCTCAACATCAACAAAATCTGAATTATCTGAGGTCTATGAACACTCTCAAAACATTATGCAACAAGGTAACTTTGAACTTAGAGAGTGGATTTCAAATGATGAGGATTTAAACAAAAAGATTTTAAAGGATAATAATGGTCTTACTGAACCATCAGATAGAGTTAAAAACTTTAGGTATGAACTGGTATTTGGATGCAACTTCTAACAATCATGATTCAATCTGCACTAAAGGTTTTAAACTTGATGAGGAAGCTAACACTAAAAGACAAATATTATCAGAGGCTTCAAAACTTTTTTATCCCATGGGTCTATTCCTGTTATTTTATTTATTTGTTGGGTTCAAAATCCCAGCTGAGCCGTGAACGGCCAAATTCTAAAGGGCCAGTTCTACCTACAGCCCAAGTTAAGCTAAAATTAAAACTTACGGATTTGAGATCCTATTAGGTCCTACCTCAGGGTTGCTGACTCGATGCGGGCCTACCTTAGACCTTAGTTACATGAATTTAATATAAAAACAAAAGGGGTACTATTTATGGTCTTCTTTCTCAACCTTGCAACAACAACGCAACCTGGACTATTGCACGATGCAACAATCTTGTATCTAAACAACCAAACTGAATTGCAAGAGAACTCTCTATCAGACAACACCCTGTACGTACGACATCCCACAAACGAGTAGAAAGGACGCGCAGCGCCCCAAAATGATGCCACCAGAGTCCCAAACACTGATGCCACAAGAGCCCAAAAATGCTAGCTCTAAATTAAGTGAATTTTTCACTAACCTTACAATTATGAGATGGATATATATACACCTTAACTTAATATATACAAGCAATGCTGCATCAATCAGCTTAGTCATCATATCGCCTTGGGACAACAATGGTTCTTCCTCTTCTAGATTTTCTAACACTCCCCACCGAAGAGGCATTGTTGTCGTTACCTTCTGCAAGGTTAGCCAAGCCTTCTCCATGAGGCTGTAACTCAAATGTTTCATCTTGACTATCTGTGTTTTTGCTGATTTCTAAAGCATAGAGTTTTTGTACAGGTCTCTTTAACTTTCCTCCTGAAGTCTTTACCAGTGCAGACCTAACTAAATTGTCTTTGCCAACAAATAACTCTTCAATTATGCCAAGCTTCCAGCATTGCCTTGGTCTTTCATCCCCAATCATTACCACTTCTCCCACCTTGATACAATTTGCATTGGAGCCCTTTACCTTGCCTGATGGGTAATAATTGAGTTCTGGCAAGTATTCCATCTGCCACCTCTTCCATAACTGATCTTGTAGCTCTTCAAGGTACCTGAACCGTCTGGTTAACTCTCCTTGAGTGCTCTGGATAGGCTGCAAGTCTTCTGGCACACTGGGGCTTGATGTTAATCGTTTACCACAAAGAAAATGATTTGGTGTCAATGGATCTGCATCCTGCATACTGTTGTAAACAAAAGTGATAGGCCTACTGTTCACCATTGCTTCTACTTCACATAAAACAGTGCAGAATTCTTCTTTGCTCAAATGAGCATTAGCTAAAAGTGTCTTTAATGGACACTTTACACTTCTCACTAGCCTTTCCCAAAATCCTCCCCACCATGGTGCTCTATCAACAATAAACTCCCACTGTACCCCTTGGTGTGAAAAGTAGGATTGGAATCCTTCCTCTTTTAGCAAGGACCAAATTTCTTGGAGTTCCTTTGCAGCCTTTTTGAAGGTTTTTGCCTTATCCGATATGATTTTATTTGGGAAACCCCTTCTGTTCACAAACCTTTTAAAGGCCAAAAGAAATACATCACTACTTAAGTTGCTTACTAACTCCAAATGGATTGCTCTGGTGGTAGCACAGGTGAAAAGACATATAACCTTTGTTAGACTCCCCTCGCTCATACACATAGACTGGCCCTGCAAAGTCTACTCCCACTACATCAAATGGGGCAGTATAGACACACCGTTCTCTTGGAAGTGGAGCCACCTTTTCATAATAAGGCTTTGCACTCCAACGCTTGCAAACCACACATTTATGCAAGACCTTTTTTACTACTTGTCTAATTTGGGGAATCCAAAATTGTTGTCTAATCTCTATTATCACTTCTCTAACTCCAGCATGTAACAGCTTATGATGAGTATCCAGGATCAAAAGGCCCACAAAGTGCCCCCCAGAAGGTAGCAAAATTGGATGTCTTTTCTCCTCTGGAAGCCCAGAAAACTGTATTCTACCTCCTACTCTCAATAAATCCTGGTCCAAAAACACATCCAAACCCTTGAGCGCAGAATGTGTTGGTAGAACCTGTAATGGATGGCTGGTGAGCAATTCTCTCTCTTCACCAAATTTTTCCTTCTGCATATATACCACCCAGTATTTCCTGGCGTGCTGAATCTCATTACTGTTCAGAATTCCTTCGCTTCTTGTTTCTCCCTTAATGTTGTTGGTAAATCTATATACCCATGCTGTCACTCTTAACAATCTTTTCAGACTGCTAATGTCCTCAAGCCTCAATATGGGGTCCTGCTGCATAACTTGACAACTGTTCACAGCGCATTTTCTCACCTCACTCACCCATGCTTCTTCAGCCTGGCATTCTCCTACAATAGGCTGATTAGAAGGCCAGTTTTCACTTCCAAGTTTTAGCCACTCCGGCCCATTCCACCACAAACTTGACTGTGCAAGATCTTTCACTGAAATTCCTCGTGTTGGTAAATCAGCGGGGTTTTGGGTGCCTGGACAATGCTTCCATTGCTTGTGATCTGTGTGCGCTTGAATTTCCTCCACCCTATTGGCAACAAATGGTTTCCATTTCCTTGCCTGGCTTCTTAACCAGTGCCAAACTATAGTGGAGTCTGTCCAATAATAGCTTGGAATTTCATAGAGGGCCAAAGACTTTCGCACTGTAATTGCAAGCCGACTAGCAATAACGGCACCCATCAATTCCAACCTTGGAACAGAAAGCCTTTTCAAAGGTGTTACTCTACTCTTTGCAGCAACCAACCTGCAACTTACTTCCTCTTGCAATGCGCCTCTTATATAAATACAAGTTGCATAGGCTTCCTCACTTGCATCACAAAAGATGTGCAGCTCCAAATTGTCTGGACTATTGTTCAACTCTCCAAAGTACCATCTTGGGATTTCAATGTCTCCAAGATGTGCCAATTCTTTGAACCAATATTTCCACCTTACCACCATATGATCAGGTAACTCTTGGTCCCAACCAAGTCCAATTTCCCAGAGGCTCTGAAACCAAATTTTTTGACTTTATCACAAATGGAGCCAGGAATCCAAGAGGATCAAAGACCTTTGAAGCCAAACTAAGAGCTGTACGTTTTGTCCACCTTGTCTCATTCTCAGCCAGCTCTACTAAAGATTTCCCATTGAAGGTAAACAAATCATCATCTTGCTGCCAAACAATGCCTAGCACCTTTGCGTCTATTGCCCACAACTCCTTAATACCAGAATCATCAATACTTTCTGCTGCATCAGGTACTACACAGGAATGACTCATAAACTTTGTAATTGCGAATGATTGGTCTGCCATTTTCTAAGCTCCATGCCAGCCTCCCTCATTATAGCTCTAGCCTCCATGAATATCTGTTTAGCCATTTCTGTATTATCCACGGAACACAGCAAATCATCAACATAAAAATTTTTCCTTTGTGTTCAATAGTGTTAGGATAGACTTCAGAATATTTCTTAAAATGGTACTGCATAGTAGCTGCCAACAGAAATGAACTAGAGCTGAGGCCAAACAACACTGACTTCATTCTATATGCTTGAACCTTAGGTTCATTTTCCAACAAGTCTTTCGTATCCACCCACAGATACCTTACTGCATCTCTGTCCTCTGGTTTTAACTTTATCCGCAAAAAGGCTTGCTTCACATCTGCAGTCAATGCTACTCTACCAAACCTGAATCTCAGTAACAAGGAAAATAAATCTGCATTTAAATTTGGCCCAGCATCCAAACAGTCATTCAAGGACACACCACCTTTGTCCTTGGCTGAGCCATCAAAAACTACCCTCAGTTTGGTGGTAGTTTTGTCTCGCCGTACCACTGCATGGTGTGGCAGATAATGTGCCTCCTGGCTCACCAGCTCACCTTGCACCCTTTCAGCATAGCCCTCCCTTACATAACTTAGGATGGCCTCATTGTATTCAATTAACAACTCCTCATTTTTTCTTAGCCTGTACAATGAAGTCTCCAACCTCCGATTAGCTAGCTGAAGGTTTGAACCGGGTTTGCAAGAATCCTTCCATGGTAGGCCAACTTCATAGCAACCATCTCTAAACCCAATCCCTTTTTCAAATTGCTCTAAAACATCATTGTTCACTGTACTTGCCTGTTTGTCCTTTATGCCAATAGATTCAAGTTCCCAAAACGCTTTCAAATGCCTTTCCAGACCATGGCTGTTCTCCTCAATCTTAACAAAAAGAGCCTTAACTTCCATTTCATTGCAATAACTACCATGTAGCATCCAGCCTAGCTTACTTTCAATAGCTACCGGGCCTCGAGATGTGCGGACAATATTACCAGTGATGAAGTCCCAATAATAGTCAGCTCCAATCAAAAGACTAATATCTTCTGTTCCTTCAAACTTATTATTGCCCAAATTAATTCCTTTAACTTGCAATTCTTGGACACATGCCATATCTAAACAAGTAGTGACTGGAGCACAAAGTTCCTCAATCTCTACAGCTTGGACCTTGATAGTGGGACTTTGCGGTAACAACCCTTTAACCAGAACTTCTACCTTCTTAAATTTGGTTCGGTTTTGAACGGAACCCCCAAACCCAGAAATTCTTAAATTTTCCCTCTTAAGTTCTTTAAACTTCAATTTTCTGGAAATTCTGGTCTTAATAAAACTACACTGGCTACCACTATCAAACAACACTCTTACAGTAGCTTCTCCCTCATTCCCAATTAATAAGGCTGCAGTTGTTTGCAATAATCCCCCTTTACTTTTACTCCCTTGCATAGCAGTGGCATGTGCCACTGATGTCTCTACTTCTGGGGTAGGCCTACTAGGAGTGTGTTCACACAATAATGGCTGATGCAGTGATGCCTACCATGACATTTTTTGCACAAAATTTTAAACTTACAAAACCTTGCTCTGTGACCTTTCAAAAAACATTTAAAACATGCTGTGGACTTAGTTACCCTGTCCTTTCTCTCCTCAAAGGGTAATGCCTCAGCAACCTCACATTTATATGACTTGTGGTTGCCTTCGCAAAATATGCATTCCTTGATTCCCTTTAATTTATTCTCAGAGGATGCATGTAGAGCTGACACTGTACCTGGGTTATTCCTTTTTGTGGAAACTTTGGTGCTGTGCCTGCCTTTGTCCCCTTGTTTACCATCCCACTGTGCAAACTCAATTCCCTCTCGTCTTGCTAATTCTGTGCCTAAAAGACTTAACATCTGCTGAAGGGGGATGTACACATGTTCTGTAGAGTGTCCCCTACTTAATTCAAGCAAAATTGAGCTAGGCAATTTAGACTCCAGTGTAGGAACCAACATTATACCATACCTTTCCATTCCTACACCCAAGTTATCCAGGGACCTAGTTCTAATTTCAAATTCATCATATAACTGCCGTAACTCCTTGACACTATTAGGATTATTAACAGGAGGTATAGCTAAAAGTGCACGGAGGTGGCTTTTAATTAAGATCTCTGGCTTACCAAACCGTTTCTTTAATATATCCCAAGCCACATTATAATTAGCCTCTGTTAATGCTAATCCTGCTATAGTCTTTGCTGCCTCCCCTTCCAAGAGGGACTGCAAATAATTAAACTTCTCCACGGCACTTAACACTTGACTAGAATGAACTGCTGATTGAAAACTGTCTGCCCATCCTTGCCATTCCTGAATACTCCCAGAAAATGGTTTGAGTACAAGCCTCGGTAATTGAACTACAGATCTGTTAACCTTAACTTCACAAACATCATTTGTTGAGTGTTGTGTTTCATTATTAGACCTGGTCTCTAACTGTACTGAGCTGCTAAACTCTTTTGCTCGGAGGCCTACTTTAATTATATCATCAATAATCTCTTCAAAGTAAATTATGTTATTTTCTATTTCATCCTCTTCTATAAGAGCCTCAATTTTAACATTTACCTCACTTAGAGCAACCCTTTTAGTTTCTAATATGGAAAGCTGCGCAGTCACTAAGCGTAAATCCTCTTGCTCTATCGCAGAATCTATAGTGGCAATGACCTTTGTAATTAGACCTTTGTAGGCGCTTCTCCTTTTTATAAATTTGTTCAATTCAGATGCACTCATCTTCAATGCAAACGACAATTGGGCTCAATGCCAAATGAGCTGAATTGGCAGAAATACTTAACCAAACTGATCAAACGCAAATTTTACTTTCAAATAAACTGAATTGCTGGGTGGGGTACTAACCAAACACCAGTATGGAATACCAAATTTTCCACCCCAGGACCTTAATTCAATAATAACCCAAAATTAACCAAACCGGTAAAATGTAGGCCAAAAACAACGACAGACGACTGGCCAAGTTTCGCAATTGGGCAACCAAACTTTCTACCCTGGGACCTTAATTCGATAATAACCCAAAATTAACCAAACCGGTAAAATGTAGGCCAAAACAACGACAGACGACTGGCCAAGTTTCGCAATTGGGCTACCAAACTTTCTACCCTGTGACCTTAATTCAATAATAACCCAAAATTAACCAAACCGGTAAAATGTAGGCCAAAAACGACGACAGACGATGTCCAAGTTTAGCAATTGGGCGACCAAACTTTCTACCCTGGGACCTTAATTCAATAATAACCGAAAATTAACCAAACCGGTAAAATGTAGGCCAAAAACAACGACAGACGACTGGCCAAGTTTCGCAATTGGGCGACCAAACTTTCTACCCTGGGACCTTAATTCAATAATACTCAACCCGTCTAGGCCTAACTTGGGCTACAATTTGCACAATCAGAACTTTGCCGAAAAATAGTCACTGACTCAGTCTTGGGCTAGAATCCGGTTCTGAAGGACCATGTTATTTTATTTATTTGTTGTGTTCAAAATCCCAGCTGAGCCGTGAACGGCCAAATTCTAAAGGGCCAGTTCTACCTACAGCCCAAGTTAAGCTAAAATTAAAACTTACGGATTTGAGATCCTATTATGTCCTACCTCAGGGTTGCTGACTCGATGCGGGCCTACCTTAGACCTTAGTTACATGTATTTAATATAAAAACAAAAGGGGTACTATTTATGGTCTTCTTTCTCAACCTTGCAACAACAACGCAACCTGGACTATTGCACGATGCAACAATCTTGTATCTAAACAACCAAACTGAATTGCAAGAGAGCTCTCTATCAGACCACACCCTGTATGTACGACATCCCACAAACGAGTAGAAAGGACGCGCAGCGCCCCAAAATGATGCCACCAGAGTCCCAAACACTGATGCCACAAGAGCCCAAAAATGCTAGCTCTAAATTAAGTGAATTTTTCACTAACCTTACATTATGAGATGGATAATATACACCTTAACTTAATATATACAAGCAATGCTGCATCAATCAGCTTAGTCATCATATCGCCTTGGGACAACAATGGTTCTTCCTCTTCTAGATTTTCTAACAATTCCTGCCTTCAACAATAAAATCAAAGATTCTCCTCCAAGAAGTTTGGAGGACAAATGTTGGGTGGGATGAGCCAATAACAACTGAAGATCAAAAATCTTGGAAGAAGTTAGCTGCTGATTTAACAAAAGTGCAGAACATTAAAATACAAAGGTGCTGTGGGTTTAGGGATAAACCCCAGAGATTTCATGTGTTTGCTGATGCAAGCACACAGGCTTATGGGTGTTTTGCGTACCTTGTAAGTCCTACAGAAAGTCATCTAATTTATGCAAAAGGGAAAGTTGCACCTTTCAAACCTGCTTAACGATGCTTACCATGATGTGAATATAACTGATATCCACATCTGGCTCGACAGTCAGATTTGTCTTGCCTGGATACGGAATGATAACATTAATAGTAAGAACATCTTTGTAAGAAACAGGCTAAAAGAAATAGCTGAAGCTAATGAAAGCCTACGAGTCAACTTTCACCATGTTCCAACTAAACAAAATCCAGCAGACTTTCTGATCAGAGGTTTATCCTACAAGTTGTTGAAGTCAAACAAAACTTGGTTCATGGGACCTAAGTGGCTCTGTAATACAGACCAATGGCCTGTGGAACAAGTTAACTTGACATTAAATTTAACCTTTTCGAATGAAAAGGTTGAACCAATCACTAATCAATCTAGGTATTTTCGCCGCAGGACTTTTCGCCGTAGGAATTTTCGCCGCAAGGAATTTTCGCCGCAAAATATATAATTTGTATAGATAACTTATATAAATATAAGCCTACCAAATTTGCTGAACTCTCTAATCGTCGGTTTGGATGACTTGGAAATTTTCATTTATTCATTCTCTTAAATAAGTGATTTATATACTTCAAAGGTTTAGAACCCTTAGGTTTTTAAAAACCATTTTTGATGGTTTAAAGTGATACTGCACATGCAATAACAGATACTGTCAAAGTTTTATAAAATCGTATTGGAAGTGTGAAATAAAAAACTGCAAGGCAAGAGTGCATACAATTTTAGAAAGTGACTCTAAAATAGTAATTTGCAAAACATTTGGTGAGCATAGTCATTCTGCAAACCCATCAAAGCCTAAAGTGTACGCCACAATAGCAACTATGAAAACGACTGCTACTAACTCCCAATTATCTGCAAGATCACTAATTGCCGATGCTTCTGCAAGCCTAGATGATGCAGGTTGTTATCTAATGCCATCAATTGCAACTTCATCAAGAAATATTAGAAATGGAGGCAAAAGAATATGGATATGTTGCAAAAGTACATAATACGTAAACTACGCTAGGATCTTTAGGAGACATTTTTTGAATGAATCCATCAAATAAACGTTAAAACTAACGAAAATATTACGACTTAACCTAACCAATCGTCAACTTATTTTTTATTTTTTAAAAATTGCAGGTTGTTATCTAATGCCATCAATTGCAACTTCAAGAAATATTAGAAAATGAAGGCAAAAGAATATGGATATGTTGCAAAAGTACATAATAGAACGTAAACTACGCTAGGAACTTTAGGAGACATTTTTTAAATGAATCCATCAAATAAAACGTTAAAACTAATGAAAATATTACGACTTAACCTAACCAATCGTCAACTTATTTTTTATTTTTTAAAAATTCTTTTGCGGCGGCGAAAATTCCTTGCGGCGAAAAGTCCTGCGGCGAAAATTCCTTGCGGCGAAAAGTCCTGCGGCGAAAGTTCCGAACGCGATCACTAATTATGAACATTATTCTGATTTCAGCAAACTTGTCAGGGTCACAGCCTACTGTTTGAGGTTTGCTCACAACTGTTTAACTACAATTAACAAGCAGCTAAATAAGAACAATCACAATTATACAGAAGTTGCAACCAAGTACTGGAGAGGGCATGCACAACAAAAGGAGTACAATAAAGAGCTAGAATTCTTGACTAATGGGAAACAAACAAAAGAGCCTGTACCATCAGTAGTTTGGATCTAAACTTATTCAGAGATAAGGAAGGTCTTCTAAGCCTCTAAGGTATAAAGGGAGATTAGACAAATCAAAACTGTCTTATAAAAGCAAACATCCAATCCTTTTACCTAGATTTAGCTATCCCTATCTGACAACATTAATCATCAGACAAACACACAATGATGTGCATCATATGGGGGTACCACAGACACTAACTGCATTAAGAAAAACTTATTGGATACCCAAGGGAAGGATCACTGTTAAAACAGTTCTGAATGAGTGTGTCACATGTAGGCGTATTCATGCTAGGCAGTGGCGGTTCCTCATATGGGCAATATGGGCAGCCGCACAGGGCGGCATTTGTGGAGGGGCGGCATGAGCGCCTGCAAAAAAAATAAAAATAAAAATAAGAATAAATAAATAAAGAAATAAATAAAAATAAAAAATAAAATAAAATAAATAATAAAAGATCAATAAATATATTTTTATTAATAAAAAACCATCTATTGCATTTTCCATAAACCTTCCCATAAAAGACCTAAACAATGCAAAATGCTTCCAGATTAATATTATTGGGAATAAGAATAAAGGCCCATACTTTAACATATGTAATGTTATTTTTCTGGGTTTGGTTAAATAGTGAAATGTATATTATTTATTACAGAACGAATCTTCACACTAAGCCACTAAGGTCTGTCAAATAACCGCAAATGGATAAGAAGAGGTCAAAGCTATCAGGTGCTCAGTTTAGAAAAAAGAGGAAAGAAGAAGAGGAGAAACGAGCAAAAGATAAAGGTATAGAGCTATGTCATCTACTCTTCACTGCTATATTGCACTGCTATTTTGTGATATAGCTTTCTGAGTCATTTGAAGTGTACTATTATGTATATAATTAGCCATTAACCAAGGAGGTTGTATTATTCATTTGTTTCCTATTCTAAAAGTTTAATAAATTGTGCTTAATAACATGTTAAATTAATTGTACTAGCCTATTCATGCATTGGTCTGTTATGTTCTAATTTTACTATTTGCAGGGGCACTTTTGAAATATTTTGGAACACCCTCTGCCATAGCCAGGATGAGGAAGCCGTCTACTTCTGCCAATTATTGAGGCTGAGGAGCCATCTACCTCCTCAGCCTCACATATGTCTCCACAAATGCAGTCTGATCCTGAGGATGAAGACCCATTTGC
This sequence comes from Bathynomus jamesi, assembly GCA_023014485.1. Lineage (NCBI taxonomy): Eukaryota > Metazoa > Arthropoda > Malacostraca > Isopoda > Cirolanidae > Bathynomus > Bathynomus jamesi. Next base: position 48,979 of record JAJOZX010008199.1, on the reverse strand, counting down.
TTCTACTTCTCCCCGCAGGACTCTTCAGGTGAGTTTGTGTGCACATATGTCTGTGAGTGTGTGTGCGTGTGTGTGTATGTGTGTATGTGGTGCATCCCTGCAAAGCATTTTGCAAACAGTTATAAATTATAATGTTATTATCACTGGGTCTGGGTTACTGGGTATGTGTGGTGTTTCACCACCATAATTCCAAACACCACCACCATAACAAGTGTCGTGTGAATAATGTGTTATCTAACTTAGGTGTGTATACTAATGAGTAATGCTCTTGTTCTTTCTATTAGAATGCCTGGAGCAGAAATCGCCTCCTGAGGATGAGTCTCTGTCCACCGACCCTGCTAACTGGCCTTCAGTTAGTTCTGACTGAGAGAATTCGGCCACAACTGGTTTCCAGGGACCAAGTCAAGTACCATCTGACTTGTATTCCCTAGAAACGACAGTGACGGAAGAAGTTTCCACCATCAATACTTCAGGAAGTCATTGGTTAGGGGAAATATAACCAGAAGTTGGTTGGTCTATTCCTTAAAAAACAACAGCCTTTTTGTTTTGTTCTTTGTACATTATTTTCCAAGAGGAAAATAATTTAACAAAGTTTGGGACCTCGGACTGGAAGCATGCAAGCTCATTGCTCACATCACATGACAACAGTTCAGAACACCTAAATTCTATGAAAATCTGGAAAGAACTGGCAGTGAGGATGAAAGGGGGAGACCATTGACAAGAAGGAGATGGCACTTCTGGAGGCTGAGAAGTTGAGATGGAGAGCGGTGCTGACACGTCTCACTGCTATTGTGCATTCTCTGGCAGTTAGGAATTTGGCACTAAGGGGACATACAGAAAAATTGTTCTCACCATCAAATGGCAATTTTCTGAAAGAAGTTGAACTGATGGCACAATTTGATCCTATAATGCAAGAGCACATTAACCGTGTCCAAAAAGGGACCTCCAGTCACACCAGCTACCTCGGCCACCACATACAAAACGAACTCATTGATTTGTCGAGCAGCAAGACCATTTCAGCAATGGTGAGCGACATCAAACAATCAAAGTTTTTTTCAATAATTCTAGATTGCACTCCAGATATCAGCCACACTGAACAGTTGTCAGTTGTGATTCGGGTTGTGTCACTGGAGGGGAAGCCCCATATAAAGGAACATTTCATGGGGTTTTTGGAGCAGAGGAGTCCACTGGTCAACATTTGGCATCTCTGATTCTGAAGAGACTGGAGGAGCTAAAAGTTCCTTTCATGGACTGTAGAGGACAATCATACGACAACGGGGCCAACATGAGGGGAAAAAACAAGGGTGTTCAATCCAGGCTCCTAGAAATTAATCCCAGAGCTCTGTTTGTTCCATGTGGGGCTCATTCTCTGAATTTGCTTGTGGCCGATGCTGCTAAGGGATCTATTGATGCCACAAGTTACTTTGGCATCTTGCAGAAGCTTTACAACTTGTTTTCAGCCTCCACACAACGATGGGCCATTTTGAAAAAACATGTGAACATCACATTGAAGATGTGGTCTGATACAAGGTGGGAAAGCAAGATCAAGAGTGTGGAGCCCCTGAGATATCAGGCAGCTGCAGTGAGAGATGCACTGATCGAGGTGAGGGACCACACCAAAGACTCTGTAATAAAGGTCGAGGCTCAATCTCTGTCAGAGGAGGTTGGGTCATACCGCTTCGCCATTTGTTCAGTGGTGTGGCATGACCTGTTGTGCCAAATTCAGCATGTGAGCAAGCAGATGCAGTCTCCTAGCATGCACGTTGATGTTGCAGTAAATCTCCTAAAAAAAACAGAGAGAGGTCTCCGCAATTACAGGGCAACAGGTTTTGTGGCTGCACAAATGGCAGCCACAGATATCTGTGAACAAGTGAATGTGGAGGCTGTGTTAAAACAAAAACGGCTGAGGTCCACAAAGCGGCACTTCTCCTATGAAGCATCTGATGAGCCCTTGATTGATGCTTTGAAGAAGCTGGAGGTGACATTTTTCAATGCAGTGGTTGATGCTGCAACATCAGCCATTCAGGAAAGATTTTCCACGTTGGAAATTGTGGGAGAGAAGTTTGGAGTGCTGACACATTTCCAAAATCTCACATTTGAGGAGCTGACAGAACAATGTGTGAACCTTAGTACTACACTACACTTTAAGGGACAATCTGACTTGGATGGCAGAGAGCTTGCACAGGAGCTGAAGAACTTGCCTGACTTGCCATCAAAGACCATATCCTTGCTTGAACTGCTGACATTTATCCATGAAAGGGAGCTCTCTGAAATATATCCAAATTTGTGGACTGCTCTCAGAATTGGTCTTACTCTTCCAGTCACTGTTGCTGAAGCAGAGAGGAGCTTTTCAAAGCTGAAGCTCATCAAATCCTACCTGAGGTCAACTATGTCACAGGAACGCCTTACCGGTCTGGCCATCATCAGTATAAATCATACAATTGCTGAGCAGATTTCATATGATGATTTAATTCATGACTTTGCATCAAGGAAGGTAAGAAGAGTCAGGCTTTAGATGGCAGTTGTGCTGTGGTGCAATTTATTTTGTTTCTTGTTCAAAGTGTAGCATAATAATTACCCTCTCTTAAGTGTCTTATTCTATTTATGTGATAGAGCATTTGTACAATTTAGAAATTTGATTCTCTAGTTTATTTATGGCAGTTGTGCAATTTAATTTGTATTTTTCCTGTTCATAGTATCATAATTACATTCTCTTAAGTGAGTTATTCTATTTACGTGATGAAGGATTTGTAAAATTCAGAAATTTGAGTCTTTGTTTTGGTTCTGAAGTTCCAACAATTAGTCCAATAAAAAGTTATTTTGTGAAAGAGTTATGTCTGTCCTTTATTTTGGGGGGATTCGAATGTGTGTGTGTCTTTGTTTTGGTTCTGAAGTTCCAACAATTAGTCCAATAAAAAGTTATTTTGTGAAAGAGTTATGTCTGTCCTTTATTTTGGGGGGATTCGAATGTGTGTGTGTTGGCGAACAGGGGGGGGGGGGCGCTGAAGGTGAGGTTCGCCCAGGGCGTCATGTAAGCTAGGACCGCCACTGATGCTAGGCCCTATAGGAAACCAAATCCTCCTGCTTTGCCAGAGGAGAGAGTTACTCTCAACAGACCCTTTGAGACTGTAGGCATTGACTATACAGGAGCATTGACTGTAGGGGTGGTTGACACTGAACAAAAATTGTACATTGTACTGTTTACATGTGCTGCCTCACGAGCTGTTTATCTGGATGTTATGGGGGACCTTACAGCAGAATCTTTTGTTGCTGTCTTTAAGAGATTCTGTGCACGACATTCAGTACCCAAGACAGTTTGGACTGACAATGCTACATGTTTCAAGGCTGGTGAACAGGTCATTAGCGACTTGTTAAGCAATGAAGTCACACAATTATATGTACAAAATTCAAACATAAAGTGGAAGTATATTCCAGTTGCCTCTCCTTGGTATGGTTCTATCTGGGAGAGGAATATACAAACAGTAAAGAATTGCTTGAAGAAAGCAATTGGTAAAAAACATACTTGTTTGAGTTGCTCACTCTCCTGGCTGAGATTGAGAACATCATCAACAACAGACCACTCACTTATGTGAGTGACAAAATTAATGACCCGGAACCATTAACTCCAAATCATTTGATTCAGGGAGAACAAGTTAGTCTCCTGCCGGACTACAATATAGACTCTTCAGAAGACCCAAACTGGACGCAACAACATGATGAACTCCAGACTAAGTTACAACACTTAACTAGAGTTAAGGCTAATTTCATTAAACAGTGGAAAACTGAGTACTTGATGGGTCTAAGGAAGAGACATAAACAAATGACTAAGAAGGATTGGTCTGCCACAATTAAGGTAAGGGACCTTGTTCTCATACATGACAGTACTCCAAGACAATACTGGCCCCTGGCTAGAGTTTTAGAACTCAGACCAGGGGCAGATGGGGTAACAAGAGTAGTCAAATTAAGGACTTCAACGGGTGACACAACAAGAGACATTTCTCTTTTGTACCCCTTAGAGTCTGGACCCAAAACAATGGACTTTGGAGAGCCCTCTCCACCGACAGTAACAACTGGAGACACTGAACTTCCAGTAACTATCCCCTTGACAATAGGAGCGGTAACACATCCTACTACAACATTGACAGACACAAGACCTCAGCGACAAACAGCGTTAAAGGCGCGACTGGTTTTACAACAAAAAATAGATGCTGGGGAATTGTAATTTTATCTTCTAACTTTCACTTTTCCTTTTCTTATGGTAAAGACCATGGACAGTTTCATCCTATGGATGTATATTTTCTCTTCTAATTAAATGCTACATCTCCATGAGAAGGTGAGGATAGTCACTGTTAATCAGATTAACAGGCATTTACAGTCAAATATCATAGTTAGCTAGTCTACACTCAGACATAAAAATTGGTGACAATGACACCAAGATTTTTATCTCCCGGGGCCCTCAGTATATGGAAAACGTATACGTGTGGGTAGTTGGTGTTGGGAGGTAACGAAAATGGTCTACTGAGTAGGTAGGTAGTTAATCTAACAATTATTAAACTCCTTTTATGTCAATAACTGGGTGGATGAAACCAATTGGTTGCTCACCAGAGTTATTCTCCACATTAGTATTTATATACTGTGTGATAGAGCGTGCTCGGTAATAGACATACATTACCGATCAACCAACCGAAAAAAACCAAGAGGACGCTGGTGGGAAAAGCCGCGGGAAGAACGGAAAGAAGGAACAGGTGAACAAGACGGAACGGAGAGAAGGGAGAGGCTAAACAACAGAAAAAGATCCCCACCAGCAAGTACGCTCTCAAAAATTGAGCAAAGAGAAGAGGGACTGTCTAATAACACTCAGTAAGTGATCAGTTGTGTTTTTGAACCCAGTTTGGGGACATTGTAAGGGTCTTATTTTATTATTATAGACCTTTACGTAAATAATTAATTGAATGCCAGGGTCACCAGCGCCCAAATACTAGATTGGCATCCAGCACTGCGGCGCAAAAATAATTTAATAAAAAAGGAAGGATTGATTATAAAAATCGTCAACATGAATTTTGTATTTTATTGACAACAATTAATAAACTATGTGCAACAATTATTTGTAAATGCAAAGGGGATGTTTACCCGTAACAACTTTGATTGACATATAAATGCGAAATTAAATAATGGCACCGTTTAGCTAATATATAACAGTCTGCAACTAATACTGATACTAATAATAATAATAAATATGTAAATAACACTGGTATGCATATGAAATTTTTTTGTCTGCTGTGAGGGTTTTTTTCAACTCATATTATATAATTCGACCATGCTGAATTCGAAAATGACATTGGTTTTCCTCAATCAGGTGTGAATAAATACTTTTATTCATACAATGAATATGGAAAAAAGTTTATTGAGGAAGGAATGAAGTTTTTTTGGCTTTCCGTCTGTGTTTTTCTTCGGGCACGTCTCGCTTCAAACACCAGCAATAGTCCGCCAGCATATTGATATCCCAGTTTCCCTGGTACCTCTCTTCCATTATTTTGATATCTTGGTGAAATCGTTCACCCTGTTCCTCACTATAATCCCCGCAATTTTCAGGAAAATAGTCCAAGTGGGACCACAAAAAGTGCATTTTTATGGACATGCGCGACCCATGAGCTTTGAAAGCTTCCATCAAGTTTTCGACAACGGACTCGTATTCTGGACTTCTACGCTTGCCAAGAAAATCAGTGACAACTGATTTGAATGCCTGCCAGGCATTCTTCTCAGTTGGAGTCATTGCGTTTTCGAACTGAGTATCCTTGATCAAAGTTCGAATTTGAGGACCATCAAAAACCCCAGCATTTAGTTTAGCATCAGATATATGAGGAAATTTACTCTCGAGATATCGGAATGCTGAACCCTCCTTATTCATTGATTTGATGAAATTTTTCATCAAGCCCAGCTTAATATGAAGTGGTGGGAGCAAAATTTTTGTTGGTGGTACAAGGGGCACTGAAACGACATTATGCGACCCAGGTTCAAAATTCTCTCTGGATGCCCATTCACGCTGTGCATAGTGCTTCTCATCCGCTCGGCTATCCCATTTGCAGAGGAAACATGGGTATTTCGTGTATCCCCTTGCATTCCCAATACAAATGCCACAATCTGAAAAAAAATGAAAATATTTAAAGAATTTAGAGAATTTGTTCTATCAGATAAAAAAATCTATGCATTGGACTGTATTACTGCTGTGGGGAAGTTAAGTGTTCTTATACGCTCTCAAATAACCTTTGGAAAAACAACATAGTCAATAGCAATAGTTTACTTATGATATTAGTATTACCTTCAAATCTCCACAGATCCTCCAGTTATGTTGGTCGTATACGAGAGCATCCAGTAAAATTTTCATGTTATCGTAACTCTCAGTAAGTTGTACGGAATGTGCTACAGGGATTGATGCAACCCTATTCCCAATGTTGAGAAGTACTGCTTTCAAACTTCGTTTAGACGAGTCTATAAATAGCCTCCATTCTGATGCGTTATATGGCAGGCCGAGATTCGATTAGCCCCTCAACATTGCAGCAGTACACTAAGGAAGAGGTATTTTCGTGCACTGCAAAAAACTTGTGGAATTCTTCCTCTCGTTTCCTATACCAGGAGAATGTTGTTCCCGGAGCCAGCAAGTTGTCCTCTCGAAGTCGTAAGCCCAAGATCTCGGCAGCTAATTTGGAAAGTTCTAAATCCCTGGTAAGATCATTAAGTTTGGCCTGGTTGAGAGGCTTCGGCTCATTTGAAGCGGTATTTTGAGGTATATACGACTGGGACTGGTCATTGGCATTGGTCATTGATTCATCATCAGAATCATCGAAGTCCAGGGTTTGAGGTGGGTCGGGTATTGGAATTCCAGGACCATGGGGTACAGGTCTCATAGCAGAAGGAATGTCAGGGGTATACAACAATGTGTTTATTCTTCTTGTTAACTCCTGAAAATAGAAACACAGAAACATGGATATAAAACTTGCATATGAAATAGAAGAAGCATTCAGACAGTGGCGGCTCGTGAGGGAAGGCTGCGGTCTGTAAGATATGAAATAGGTCGATGGAGTCTGTATATTTTCTTTCTTTTTCATTCATATTGTCCCTTCAGGGACAATATGAATGAAAAAGAAAGAAAATATAGAATCATTGTATATGTAAATGTAACTTGTATAACAATATGTATGTGTAAATGTATTTTCTATAACAATATGTATATGTAAATGTATGATTACCATTATGGTGAATATTATGCTATATGGTGAATATTACATTATGGTGAATATTATGTCAAGTTTCATACGAGGATTTCAAAATATTTAAGAAAAATAAATTTATAAGCTCACCTTGGAGGTTTGTCATGCAGAAATAGCAATCTGTCACGTGATCCTTTCCTTCTCTCCAAATCATGGGAATTCCAAAAGGCAAAGATTTCGCTCTGCCTTTGCTCCATCTTCTCAAATTTTCAATGCACGTCTTTCAGCACATATGAGGGGCGAAATTTTGTCCTGGTCCCCTAGCTTAATTCCAAAGTATGCTCTATACATTGTCTTCACAAATTTAGTGATTTGGGACTGGTTATTTGTCATGGTAACCGTCCCACATATGTAGCAGAATCTATTGGGATCATTTTTACACGCTCTATTCATTATGAAATATTTTATCTATATGCCTGAAAAGTAAAAAAAGATATTATACAAGTGAAACAAGTGATGATAGATGTTACTGTTCCAATTCCGCTTTGACAAAATCACGAAAAATTCTATTTTACTTATGAGCCATAGCCGGATAACCTGAGCTGATTGAGAAAAAACGGATTGCAGATTCGAAATCAGCAGGAAAACTCTATAAGAATCACTTACAAAACCCTTGACAGCAATATTGATGCATACCTGTGTAATAATATGTAAGTAATAATAATAATATGCAAATAATAATAAATGTAAATAATAGTAAATGTAAATAATAATAATAATATGTAAATAATATGAATAGGTAACTAATATTAATAATATGCAAATAATAATAAATGTAAATAATAGTAAATGTAAATAATAATAATAATGATATGTAAATAATATGAATAGGTAACTAATATTAATAGCCACAATGACAACCTTGTCTGCAAAGAGAGAGACAAGAATTCTGTAAGTAATATTCCAGACAAAAAAATGATACATAAAAATGGTAAAAATTGATATTAAAATATATATGCTATATAGGCCCAGTAACCTGTGGATGGTGAATTACAGTTAATCCTCATTATGGGATTGTGTTAAGTTGAACAGGAAAACTAAGAAAGTATGTAGGCCACAAATGACTAGTAGGCCATCTGCTAAGAAAATAACATGACACATAATAGGCTTATAAAGTAAAGTATATTAAGAAAATTAATGGGCAGGCCTATGCCTCTTCAATATAGTAGAGCTGAAGTTAATTATCTAAAACAAAGGCTATGGTAGGCCTCAGCTAGGCTAGAGTAATTTACAATTTGGCTTTTGCCTAGATAGACCTAACTTAGCCTAAGGTAATTTATTGTATGAATCTTACAGTACTATTTATAGTATGAATCTTTCAGTACTAATCACAAACAGTATAATGCTTGTTAATGTCTGCAGTATGCGGTATTGCATACAGATATGCAATAGTGAAAAAAATAAACATTATAAATAAGAAACATACCACGAAGAAATTTTGCTTGCTGGCGCCATCCTTTTAAATCATAAAATGTGGAAACGGCGTCCCTTGTGTTGTCGTTGCACATAAGTTTGTTTTTACTTCACAATTTTACCAACAAGCCAAAATAATCCCTAAAAGCAAACTCAAGTATAGTCAAACCATGCCCCCAAAATTTACATTGTTTAAAAGGCACAAAGTATATTTTTATATTTGCTTTAAACTTCTTTAATGATTGCACTTTAATTTTTAACTAAATTACTATACACTGAATGCTTAAGAATTAAAATTAATCACTGGACATGTTTAACTTGTATTTATTTATTTAGACTTAAAATATTTCACTTGTGCCAACTTGTGGCAATTTTCACTAATAAAAGATAATCTTGTGGTGCAAGGCACTACAACATAATATAAGCTGGGTCAGTAAAATTAGGCCTACATTGTGGTCCAAGACCTAGCATCAACTCATAGCTTAACAAAGGCTAAGGTAAATTACCCTAACCTAATTTGGTGAGGAATCCTACTGTGGACCTCAATTTACACTGCCCGCTCTGGACCATTTCCGGAATCTCTAGGCTGACCCCTACAAGGCTAGGCTTAATCTACTCTATAGTTAGACTGGAGATATTAGGGGTGGGTTAATTGGGGACCAATTCATACAGAGTATTTTTCACAAGGCCTCATGTATAGAATTGCTAGTGTAGTAGCCAGGGCCTATCAGAGGGGGGATATGAGGGCCATTTGGCCTGGGCCTCAAGCTTAAAGGGGGGGCTTCAAATTTAGAAACTTTCAGGTTTGAATATAATGTTTTGCAGTGAAAGTAGTAATTGGGTTTAGCTATGGGCCTCAAAAGCTGGAAGTGGCCCGGGCCTCTCTGGACCTCTGAGGGTAGTAACTGATATTAAACTCTGTCAGCATGTTCTGAAAAGCTCGGCCTATAAATTCTTTCCCCATATCCGTACAAAAATAGCCAGGAACCCTGTTTTATTTCAACACCAACGTTTTGTTGGCTTTAGCAACTGTTTCAGGCGATATATTTTTCAGAGGAATTAGCCACAGATATCTAGAGAATACATCTATTATGAATAGGATGTAGCGGTAACCATCGTCATACACTGAATATCTTTGCATGTCTGTTAAATCTGCTTGCCAAATAGTCAATCGATGCCCCTGTTGTCTTGGCCTTTTTAAACCTTTTTCTCACAGCCTTATGAAGAGTATAAGCGTCCTGCTCCCGCAAAAACCTCTTAACATCTTTTTTCCCTACTCCATCATTGTACACACTTCTGTACAGTCTATCAACGCCCCCGTAGGAGGCTGGGCTAGAAATGTCATAATAACGTCTCACTTGTATCGGTCCACTGTATGTTGGGATCCTCATTCAATAGATTATAAAGACTTAAACCTTTATTCCTCAATGTATGTGGGAGGGTGCTTTTTAATACATGCTCGATATGTTGTGCGGCCGACCCGTTATACTTTGGTTGGTCAGCTCTATCGTCGGGCCCAGGTATTATGTTCTTGTAACGGCGTAGGCGAGCCTTCTGATGGGGTTTCATTGATACATTGCAATTTATAACGTTAAGACAGATTTCACAGATGCATTTTAAAAAGTCTGAGTCGATATTTTTAACAATTATCTGTTGTATTGCCCGGGGAAGTCGATGATAGATTTTTATTAATTCATGGTATTTCTTTAGCCTCTTTGTCACTCTGGAATATAGACCGTTTTAGGCTCGTTTGGAAATATTTTCGTTCTTAGAAGCACCCTAAACGTGTTTCGCGGATGAAGGTCACAAAGCAAATATCCGTAATGTTGACTTGTAGCTTCTTTATAAACTTCCAAAAACTCCTAACGCTGATTTGGGAACATTTGATTGGCTAATACCCAAATTTGTGACATGTCTACGTTGCGCGAATAAGACTACGGGGCTCCAATAAACCTTAGCCCCCCCCGCCGCCCATGGCCTAAACCATTAAAGGTACAGTAAAAATAAACATACCTTACAAAAAAGAATTTAATCCTGCATTTAATGAGAAACAATTAACACTTGGTGTTCCCGCCATTGGCTTCCAAGACAGCCTGAATTCGCTTTGGGTAGCTTGCCAAAAGTGACGTGAATAGATCTTGATCGTTACGCAAATTTGCTAAAACATTTTCAATGTGTTGCGTCATTGTATCCTTCGAAAATCGATTTGCTGCAGGTTCTTGAAACAAGAGACATTCAACCTTGTCCTTTATAACTGATCCAATGTGTTCACAGACGTTCAGGTCAGGAGAATTTCCTGGCCATTCTTCATTTCCAAAGAAATCGATCTCATGGTTCCGCAACAACTGTTGAGTGGCTAATGCCTTAAAGCAGGGGACCTTATCGTGCAGAAGTGTGACCTGATCGACATCCATAACATTGTTTGGGTTTCTTAGAAAAGGAATGACATGCTAGGATAGAATAATATCACGAAAATACTGTTCATCCCAACTCTGACCATTTGGCTTCAGCACCCACATGAGCTTCTTTGCAGTGAGCAAAACAAACGCACCAATACAGTCTGGACTTTTTAATAATTCGCGATAATGTTCATTGTCATCGATTTCATCTGGTGTTGTGGCCCACACTCGATCATTTTGGTAGTTAGGCCGACGTGTTACGTAAACAAAAAATTCATCGGAGACAGCTAAATGCATGAAATCATTACCACATCCCAATCTTCAAGATAATGGGCAAACCACATTCTGTCATCGATGTTAAGTTGAGTTTTTCTTGGTTTTGGAAGTTCATGCCAAGGCTTTAAACTTTGCCTATGACGGTACAGTCGAATGATCTCACCACTAACGATCTTTCCTCTCAACACTTCGATCTCTCTAGAAAGTTTAGCACAGCTGTTTTTCCGCTTACGCGTACCGCTTTCAATGATGTCCTTTGTTTCCTGAGAGAGTGGCAAATTTGGGCGCCCATATTTGGTTGTATCCATTTCACATTCATCCAAAGTTTTATTCCAATTTCTTTTGACGAAGTCCTCACTTCGCAACTTTTTGGCAACCCATGAACGTGTTATAAAGGTGGCTCCAGCATCACGAGCTTCCCCGAATGTTATTGCTCGTATGCGATCTATCACACGTTGCCTCTCCGAATTACCAATTAATTGATAAGCCATTATATTATCACTTTATCAGCTAGAGTAATTTTAATACCTGCAATAAATAAAGAATTTTATATATTTTTAGAATCACTAAAAACTATTTCGATATAAGTAAACATGTAAGCTGCAAATGGGGTGGCTAAGGTTTTTTGGAACCCCTTAGATATTGTGTATTTAACGATACATCTCGCATGTATCTATTTTTGAAAAATAGATTCTGATTGATGAAGAACACGCTTATGTTAAGATGGTGGGAGAACACTGTAAATGTCTCAGCAAACGTTTTATCCATTTCCAACATGAGATCGTCAAATACAGTGACTGTATATTCATTTCCCCTTAACGAATTAACGTCATATACACCTTTGTCGAACAAAATATCATCTTGGTACTCGTTGAATACTGACTGGTAACGTCGAATAGCACCATACAACTTCATGCACAAATTTTGAGAACATCCCCCGCTTATCTTTAATGATTTTAAACATAAACACAGTTTTACCACATCCTGTAGGGCCAGATATAATGCACGTGGACGGCTCATGAACCTGAATTTCTCTACAGATTCCATCTCTAACACGTCACACCCCTATGTGGGTCATTTACAAAATATAATAAAAATTTAAGTAGTGTTCCTTATATTCTACAGTCTTGTTTTTCCTCTTCTTCCACAGAACCGTGAATGACGAGGAGGTACAGCATCATGTCCCCATCATCGATATTACAGGCGACCCCGATGACAGTGTAGTCGTTGTCACAGCCTCCACTCTCGCTAACGAGCCCACACCAGCGACACCTGTAGTACCACCACGCGACAATTCAAAGCGGAGGCATGATAAAGAACCTTCCACGTCAGGTATAAAGCGTGCCAGGAGTGCACCGGTTGTTAAACCCCCAGTAATAAAGCCCCAACCCTCTACGGCTTACGACACAACCCCCACACTAGTACCTTCATCAAATAAAAATGTATCCCCTTATTCCTGTTCAATTCCGGGTACATCCTCTACAACAGCAGCAGCAGCTTCTCGTTCTGTAGAGGATGGCATAACATTCGAGTTGGTGCGCACCGCCACCCCCACCCCAGCCTTGACTAGAAATCAGTATATAGTCAGGGTTGACCCTGAATCCATGTATAGCAATGGTGTTGAACACGGACTACTGCGCGTAATTGAACGTATTGTGGAGTTTGCCCTTCAGAACCGCGACGAACGTGAAATCAGGACGAGGCTGTCCTTCGGGTTCGGTTCAGACGACGGGGATGTAGATGATTTTTGGGTAGTAATACCATTCAGACGCTTGGCAACTGTAGATATAGAGTATATATTAGGCCGTATAATGCAGACCTCTCAAAGCAGTACAACCTTCAATATGGACAACTTCACGGTAGATACTGACCGTGTATTCCGTGTTGTGGGTCATAGTGACACACCTTATACTCTTAACTTCAATTCTCAGGCTATTTACAGACGGCATATAAACACCGATCGTGGTTGCGGCTTTATAGCATTAGTTTTGGCCCGTATGCTTACAAGGGCCCATAAATTTGGTTGCCTAAGGTAGTGCAGCGTGCTCGTAAACTGGCTTCAGATTGCAAGCTTGAGTTTGATTGTAATATGGGTCCTGTAGAGTTGAGAAGGGTGTAGTTGTATTTGGAATGGATGATCGTCGTAGGACCGTGTATATTTTTAAAAGCAGTATGAGAGATAGTACAAGACCCTTACTTATTTTAGGGCTGTCAGGGACAACGGATCTCCCCATCCGTAATATAAGAGACCTTTACGCGAGTTATGATAAAAGTCGAAAATATGGAAGGCATCATGATTTGTGTAAGGGGTGTCTCGAGTTTGCGGAAGATATAGTAAAACATTGCAAGGATTGCCACATGTGAGTAGTGTAAAAGCTCCAAATGTGAAAGTCGTGTAGTTGAGCTGAGAAGAGGGATTGTAATGTGTGTAGACGTACAATTTTCAATAATATCTGTTTTGAGTTCCATAGGTCAATTGGCACTTGTAGGAAAATGAAAATCTGTGAATGTGGTATGTTTCATATGATAGATAACTGGGGGAAATTCACACATAAATGTGATGAAATTCATTGTTCTACATGCCATGAGAAATATAAGGCGGATGGAGTAAAGCATGTATGTTATATGAAAGACGCTAATCCTAAAAATAGACCTTGTATAACTGTGTACTACGATATAGAAACATACACGGTTGCTGAAACCAAAGAAGTTATCCAACATCTACATGTAAACCAGACTATCTGCGATGAATGCATGGAAGTCGAGTGTGATGAGTGTCACAAATATGGTAAACGGACAAACGTTTTTAAAACGATTGCATACGACAGTCCCGTGAAACTCTTTGTGTCCTATATTGTCATATTAGTGAACAAGTTCAAAAAAATTTATCGTGTATATTCTTGCCCATAACGGGGCAAAATTTGACACGCATTTCCTTTATAAGGAGCTGCTTGACCACGAGTCAAAAGAGGAAACAAACTTATACAGATGCAAAAGAGGTAATGTACAGTTTAAAGATATTTTATTATAAGCTACCCAAGGTAATGGGCGTATCCACCGAAGTTTCAAAAGGGTATTTCAATTACACTTTCCTCACTAGCGATACTTTAAATTACGTAGGATTACCTCCACCCAAACATTACTTTAACTAAATGAACATGAGTGATAGTGAGCGTGAAGATTTTGACCGCTACTACAACAGTTTTAATGAATCTAATCCTTACAATATAGCTGATGAATGTGAGCGTTATTGCGTGAATGATGCGCGCGTGCTTAGAGTATGTTTCCAGGCCTTTAGAAGGATGTACATTGACCGTTTCAAATGCGATCCGTTGCAAGTCGCAACCACGATCGCGTCATTGTGCTTTACGGTGTTCAAGAACAATTTCATGCCTAAAGGCACCCTAGCCGTCATTCACAGAAACAATCCCCGCAGTTATGGGCACAAGGCTATTTACTGGCTCATACACGTACAGCAGCAGACAGGTGTATACATAAAGCATGCCCGCAACACGGGGGAAGTACCCATTAAGGTTAATGGTCGAGTTTTTTGGGTTGATGGTACTCCTTTAACGGGTGTTAGTAGCACGGATGCCTCCGTCCTGAGTGTGGAATCGTAGGAGATATCCACGGTAGATCTCCTGCCGACAGTCTTCGTACAAAACGGCTCTGCCTTAAGTGGGCCTGTGTAACTAACTCGTTACAATCAATCCAATTTGCGATGGAAAATTCATTGATGAAAAAGCTTTTAAAATCGTCTGATCTATCGAGTGGTGTATTTATTTCGAAATTCACCGTGTCCCCTAAAGTAGACATTTATCAAAACATGAATTAGTGAATGCATATGTTAAAATTTGTATGTATTTAAAATGTATTTACAAATGTATTTAAATACAATTGATGTATTTTGTATTTAATATCTAAATACATTCGTAAAATGTATTTAGTATTTAAATACATTTCTCCCATGTATTTAGTATTTAAATACATTCAATGTATTTATTGCCCAGCTCTGAGTATAACACACCACTACCATCCTCTGCTCCTGTAGAACGGTTGTTTAGTTTGGCTGGTCACATTCACGCTCCAAAAAGGAATAGACTGTCTGACCAGATGTTTAGCCAGCTGGTATTTTTGAAGGGTAATAGTAATTACTTTTAATTGTTAGTGTAATATTTTCAGTCATTCATGTATCCTACAAAATTAAAACATACTTTCATTAAATAAAGCAATTGTTTTTATTTACATCTATAAAACCCATTAAAATGTCGTTGATTTACTTACAGTGCATACAAATTACTAGTATAAACAATAATATCTAATACCTACATATTAAATGAATAATTATAAAAATGTACCGGCGATACATGTATCGGTATCGGTATCGCTTAAGACATCTAGAAAGTATCGGCGTATCGGTATCGCCTAAGACGTTCTTCATGTATCGATGTATCGGTATCGCTTTAGCGATTTTCATGTATCGATGCCATCACTGATTGTTGAGGACCCCCAACATACAGTGGACCGATGCAGGTGAGATCATTGTGGAAGGAACAAAGGTACAGGGGGCAAATATCGTAGACATACCAATATTATCTTAAGGAAATGCCTAATTCTTAACGTAACTTAACCTAACCTAACTTACACTTCTTTAGGGTGAATTTCACACTTAAACACATGAAATGAATGAATGATGCAAACCCACAAGGAAAAAGAAGAAATGTTTCCAAGTCCTTCCGTGTAATCAGCAGTACACCTCGTTGGGGAATGGAGAAGGCGAGTGACGAAAATATATACATATGTACAACGGAACACAGAAATAAAGAGATTAGCACGTGGTTAACAAGTAAACATTGGTTAAAAGCGAAAGCCATTTTAACAAGATATTGTTAATTTATACACTCCATATTCTATTCCTGCTACTACTAATGGGAAAAAATCTTGGTTTAACTTTACTTGTTCTAATGCTAGCAGCAACGGAGATGAAAAAATGATGAAAAAATAAAACCGCCAAAGACTTGCATCAGGCCCAGCTGGTGGATACTGAAAATTCAATATCTATTGTCATATTTTATTTCAATAAATTTAATTTAAAAATAAAATTTATCTAAAATTTGCACACCGGCCCTCGGTGCTGGTCGTTAATTGAAATATGGCCCTTCATGAGAAAAAGGTTGGACACCCTTTGGTTTAGAGCAAGGAGTAGGCTGTAAAATGCCTAAATTTGGTGGTGATGCATAAAGTATGGTCTAGTGCTCTAGTCAGTCCAGTTACAGACATAGAACCTTCTTATAAAATAAAATAAAGTAACCATGATCTATTTAAAAAACAAAATTGTTTTCAGAGACATACACATCATTTAAATAGGGCACTCGCACTTGAAAAAGGTCATTTACAAGAAATTGAAGAGGGTGGTTCAGACGTGGCCGACCCATGCCCTAAAACGGCTATGATACATATGAGCACCCCTATATATATATATATATATTATATATATATATATATATATCCAATGACGCCTTCTGCTCATATTATAAACTGAACTTCATAATGTTTGCAGATGATACAACTGTCTTTTTCTTGCAAAGATGTTAATTCAGCTAAGAATATATTTAATTCAGAATTCATCAGTGTAATAAAATGGTTGACCCAATAAACTCTTACTGAATACCAGTAAAACAAATTTCATGATTTTAAAATCTAAAGTTATTGTAGGTAGAAGTACACTAGAGTTTTATTGGAATGTATCTGAAAGTTACGTCCAAATTTTGTCTAGCTTATTTAATGTCTCTTAATCTGTTATATACAAAGATGTTTTTTAATTTTTCTTTGTGTTTTGTTTATTTGAATTTTTAAAGGAATCACAAAGACAAGAGACATGATTTAAACTTTCACAATTAACACATTTGAATCTTATTTTTGCAGTCTTTGTTAGTATGTCCTGCACCTGTGCATTTGAACGTTTCAATACGTATTTATACGATTTCAAATGTTTAAGGCGTGAGTTCTGGATGATAGTTTCCCTTTTCAGAAAAACGGGCACATCATATAACGTCAACAACATAATATTTAAAATTACAATAAGTTTAATGCAGTAAATCATGTTAATCCAATTATTGAATTATAAAAGGTGCAGCTATATGAGTTGCGCCAAAAATTTCGTTTTTTATAAATATCCATAGAAAACGATATTTATTGGGGTAAGTCGGCTAGAACTTAAAATCGATTTATATTATCTTCGAGGTGTCTATAGGTTTTAAAATAAGCATCGATATAATTTTTGTATTTTATCAAAAAAATATTCACATAAGCAATTAACATTTTATATATATATATATATAAAGAACGACGCTTGTATAGAAGAACGTTCCGCACAAGATGAGGAGGAAGAACGAACAAATGAAAAATGAGGTAACCACCCGGAATCAAACCCGGGATCTTCCAATTGCCGGTCAGATATGCTAACCACTACACCATGGGCCCTCAGGGCATCGGTTTCTGCTCGTATGTAGGAGAATTACGACTTCTGATCAATCGAGGCCCATGGTGTAGTGGTTAGCATATCTGACCGGCAATCGGAAGATCCCGGTTCGATTCCCGGGTGGTTACCTCATTTTTCATTTGTTCGTTCTTCCTCCTCATCTTATGCGGAACGTTCTTCTATACAAGCGTCGTTCTTTACATTGATTATACTGTGTGTTGTTTGCAGTTAAAATGTATATATGTGCGACATGCGGGAGGTGCCCCCTCAGGGCATTGGTTTCTGCTCGTATGTAGGAGAATTACGACTTCTGATCAATCGAGGCCCATGGTGTAGTGGTTAGCATATCTGACCGGCAATCGGGAGATCCCGGGTTCGATTCCCGGGTGGTTACCTCATTTTTCATTTGTTCGTTCTTCTTCCTTATCTTGTGCGGAACGTTCTTCTATACAAGCGTCGTTCTTTACATTAATTATACTGTGTGTTGTTTGCAGTTAAAAAATATATATATATATATATATCATACACACAGACAGTGCATGGAACAAGGAACTCTTCTGGGATAATTAAATCCACTATAGTCCTAATAAGTAATGGTAAATGACAAATACCATAGTTTTTCTTTTTCATGATGCTAGCCCGACGTAGGCAACGGGTCACTCGCAAAGAGGTCCCATAAATATAGCTTCCCTCACCAGCTATCTGCAAAGCAGACAGGATCCAGCTTTGGGACATGGATCTAGGGCTTAAAGCAGCCTAGTCCTGCTACATTTAGAACCTCAATGTAAGCAAAAGACTCGCTGCCTTCACGTCAGATTCAATCTGGGGGGTTGGCACTATGGGGTGCCTTGCAACAAGAGGGGTGGGGGTGGCACTCTTGCAACATTTGCAATTGCATTGCACTCCCATTTTGCGGTCATACTACTCTCCTTCTAGTCAATAAGGTGCCCAACTGTGCCAGTGTCATACGCAATTTTGTATTTAGATTTATCATTAGGTTTGGTAAGTCAGTCAATAAGGCAATATTGACTGGAAACCATGGTTAATGGACTTTTTTCCGATGTATTTTATAGATCTCAAATCTGGAAGCATTGGCGTAGGCAACTGTAACGCAGTGGTGGTTCAGCTAAATGACCCCACTGAGCAGGAACTCTGCGTTCCTGTTCAAATTTCAAGCAGAAATTTAAAAAATAAAAAGTCAAGCCTAAAAATTTCTAATTTTTGTCTGTTGTATGACTAAATTCTTACAAAGACGATTTAGGGTTGTGAAGATGGGAAACTACGTTTGCTTGGAAGGACGCATTCCATGTGCTCCAAGTTGTCTTCCCATGACTGAGTTATGTGCACTGTATTAATGAATTATAGTGTGTAAACAGTGGATGAAGCATGCATTTTCAGTTTAATTGGTGAAAGAAATTAATGAAAAGTACTGTAAATGTGCTATAAGTGCAATTTTAAATCCCTCATTTAAGTAATTCAACCTAGTCACCGAACCGTGGTGGTTCAGATTTTTGTACACTTTAAGCCCTGTTCATAGTGTTCCACTGGCCTACATTGTCACTGCTCCAGACAACTATCTCTTAACCTTCTATGGACTACTTGTATAATGTTTGTATCTGTTGATTCTGAAATAAAGTGTCTGTTTGTTTTGTTTTTTATTTAGCTTATTTCTTAACTGCCTATAATTGTCAAAGTCCACAAGGCTATTACTTCTTTTAAATTTCCTGAATGCCCTTTTTTACTTTTAATCATTTTAGCTATTTCCAGATTCCACCACAAAGGTTTCCTCATCTTGTTATTCCTAATAGTTCTGAAAGGAATACATCTACATTGTACATCCTCTAAAATTTTTTTGAATCTAGACCACATCTCAACAGCATTTTTATTGGCAAATTCATTTTCCCAAGTTACTGATTCCTGATAATTCCCTAAATTTTATATATATAGTCACCCTTTGAGAAGCAAGGGACTAGGTGGTCATCATTGACTAGATCCCGATTTAATTCTATCTTAAAATGCAGTGCTTAGAGAATAGAAATAAGGCAGATAAAATGCAAGGTAGTATCACAGTGCAGGTATATATATATTGTTGGGCTTCCAGCATTTTCAGCCTGCGCGGGAATCTGACTGAGTCAGCGACCAGCTGTTGGCCCTTCGTGATTCTTGACTATGATCCCCCAAAGCAGAGTCACTTGCACCCCGTTTTTTTTTAAGCCATTGCTTACGTCATTACTCAAATGAAAGTTTCTACATTGTTACAGAATACGCGGCACATTTAAAGGCATTTTGCATTTATTTACAATATACAACTTTAATTAACTTTAAATGCTTTGAATATGAGGCGCCATTAATTTTTTGTTTACAGTTGAGTCATTACGTCATCAACCCCCAGCATTTTAATTGGGGACTCCTCAGTGCGTCATGTGGATAAGAAGTTCATTGAACGGAATCCAACCAAGAGGAGGAGGGTCTGTCTACCAAGGGCCAGGATTGATGTTGCCTCTCGTCACTCGATGTTGGTGACGATGGTAGGAGGCAACGACTCGTATAGGCCAGATACGAGAGTGCCTGACCTTTTGAAGAGATACAGGGGGTTAATTAGGTCCCTGATGGCAAGGTCAGATAGGTCTTTAATTCTAGGTATTACCCCTAGGCATGGTTTAAATTTTAGGATTACGTAAAAAACAATATTTTTCATCACTAAACTAGAAGAGATTTGTGCTCAGGAAAATGTACCCTTCGTAAAGCTGTGATCAGAATTTAGTGATCCTAGCCTTTTTATAAAAGATTGGGTGTATTTCAATGAAATAGGGAATGCTAGGCTAGGTAGGTTAATCGAAAAGAACGTTCGAAAGCTGTATAGGTCAAAGCCCTCTTCAAACGTTGTGGGTCCGAGAAACGCTGGCCCGACGTGAAAAATAGTTTAAAACGCTGATCCATGGTAAAAAATAATTTAAATGTCTTTATTTGTAACGCGCGTAGTATTAGAAATAAATTGAACGAATTTAATTAAGGCAATAATTTATTCCGGGAACTACGATATAGTTGCTATAACCGAAACGTGGTTAAATACCGTAACTAGGAATTTGTTGGGGGAACTTGATATAGCGGGTTTTAAACTTTTTACTAATGATAGGTTACACAGGATTGGTGGTGGCGTTTTGTTGTACATTCGTAATTCCCTTAGGGCTATCGAGGTTAAGATAGATTTTTGGCAGCAATTAATGCGATATGCGTTGAAGTTAGGGCGCGTAGTATTAGCTTTAATTTCGTTGTTGTTTATAGATCTACCGTTCAACCCCTCGACACCGATACTAGATTTTACACACTTCTTGGTAACTTTATTAATAATCAGGATAGTATACTGTAGTTGTCGGAGACTTTAACTGCCCTAACGTTAATTACTTTTACTGGTAATAATGAGAGTTTAAGACTGATTGAGTTCATGGAAGATGATTTTTTACGACAGATGGTTACCGAACCAACGCGCAGTGACAATATTTTAGACGTGGTGATGACGAACGACGAAAATATAGTCGAAGGTTTGGAAGTAGGTGAGAGTTTGGGATATAGTGATCACCAAATTATTAGGTTTAAGCTATTGATAAATAATGTCCCCGACGTGGGCGATATCGTTCCATTTAGTAGCGAGACTATTTTGAACGAAACAACTGTTTACGAGGGTGAGATTGTGCATTATATCAATCAGCTAAAAGTTAGCAAGGCTCCAGGCACCTGACGCGCTTTATCCGAGACATTTGAAAGATTTGAAAGACGTTATCGTAGGCCCGTTAACAAAATTTTTTAATAAGTCACTGGAAGTGGGGATTATTCCTGAAGATTTCAAATTAGCTAACATTACGCCCATTTTTAAAAAAGGCGATCGCACAGTAGCTAGCAATTATAGGCCTATTAGCTTAACGTCAACTGTCGGTAAACTTTTGGAATTCGTAGTTAGGGATCGTATCGTCGATCACTTAGAAAGTCGCGATTTAATTAATAGTAGTCAGCATAGGTTTCGACGCTATAAGTCTTGTTTAACTAATTTGTTAGAGTTTTACAACGAAATAGTGCGCGAATACGATGGGCATAGAGCGACTGACATTATTTATTTAGACTTTAAAAAAACGTTCGATACAGTTCCGCATAGAAGATTAATTGCGAAGGTTAAAGCGCACGGTATACGCGGTCAGGTAGCTAACTGGTTAGAGGAATGGCTTCGTGCCAGAAAACAGAGGGTCGTTGTTAATGGTAGGGAATCGAGGTGGTTGGATGTAGGTAGCGGTGTCGCTCAGGGTTCGGTGTTAGGCCCATTGCTATTCGAAATCTACATTAACGACATAGATGCAGGCTTGACCAGTAACATGTCAAAATTCGCGGACGATACTAAAATAGGCAGCAAAGTTTTTAACGTGGACGATAGCAATAGGCTCCAAGACGATGTAAATAGGATTATGGAGTGGACGGATAAGTGGTAGATGCAATTTAACGTAGACAAATGTAAAGTTTTGCATAGAGGTTCTCGTAACAACAATTACACGAACACGGTGGATGATAGACAGTTAGCGAGCGTTGACGAGTAAGTAGATTTAGGCGTACGCGTATCTAAGGATTTAAAAGTTAGGAACCAGTGCCTGGAGTCTTGCGCAAAAGCTAATAGGATGTTAGGCTTCATAGCGCATAATTTCGAATTTAAATCAAAGAATATTATTGCCCCTTTACAAGTCCCTAGTCAGGCCTCACTTAGACTCTCATTCAGTTTTGGTGCCCGTTTTTGCGTGAGAATATTGATAGGTTGGAAAGGGTTCAGCGACGTGCCACGAAACTAATTTCGTCACTACGCAACAAGTCTTACGAAGATAGGATTAAAGAGTTAGACTTGCATTCACTCGAAACTAGGAGAGTAAGAGGGGGAGCTTATTGAAGTTTCCAAATCGTTAATAAAATCGATAACGTAAATTTTGATAAATTGTTCATTTTCGATAATAGCAATACTCGTAATAACAGATTTAAATTACGTGGTAGACGTTTCATTACTAACATCGCTAAAAACTTTTTTAGGATGTTTTCCGTTTCATGTACTGTTTCCGATTTTGTTGAAAATAAGATATTTAATGTAGATTTTTACGCTGATTTAAAAAATGTAAGTCTTTTTTTATTTGGAGAAATGAGCGGTTCAAAAGTTGTTTGTTATTGTATTTACACTGATTTAAAAAATGTCAGTCTTTTTTTGGAGAAATGAGCGGTTAAAGTTATGTTTGTTATTGTGATTTTGTTTGGGATATGATGCCCGGTTAGGTTAATTGAATACCCGGTTAGGTCAACTGTATGCCTTTGACGATTGGTTACGTTAAGTTGTGATATTTTCGTTAAAACTAACGAAAATATCACGACTTAACCTAACCAATCATCAAGGCCGTACAGTTGACCTAACCGGGCATTCAGTTGACCTAACCGGCATTCAACCTAATCGGGTATTTAGTTGACCTAACCGGGCATTCAATTAACTTAACCGGACAGAAAAATAACGGTCAAAATCTATTGACACAAATACTTAGTGACATAAGCCAATATTACTAAAGAATACAATAACTAAATGCAAAAAACTTCACTTTTTTCTACGTGAAGGTCAAAATATGAAAATAAAAACCCACTCTAATAGACAGAGTTTATTTCCACAACAGTTTCAATGCCCACTGGCATCCTCCTCGGGTGGATACAGAAAAACGAATGAACCAAAACAAGAGGGAAAAACAGTCCAGGGACCGACCGTTAAGAAATTCGCACCTAGGTTAGATCCCATTCTCCCGACACCGGAAGGGCATTTTCATTAAAGGGACCGCTTATAAGTACATTCGCACAAATTTAAAACTATCTTCCTGTTCTAAACATACAGATTCTATTATTTTACATAATTATTACATTTATTATTAAATTTATTACATTTAATATTGCATTATTATTTATTACTGAAATTATAAATGTATTATTACATTGGTTATTACATTGTTGTTTATTATACAGAACTTATAAACCGAAAAACGAATGGAAAAGGCGAGAAAGAAACAATCCAGAGACCATTGAGAAATTCGCACCTAGGTTAGATACCGTTCTCCCGACACCAGAAGGGCATTTTATTACAGGGTCCCGCTTATAAGTACATTCGCACAATTAAGACTATCTTCTTGTTCTATACATACAGATTCTAATATTTTGACATAATTACTGCATTTATTATTGTATTTACATTTTTTTTTTTTTTAACATTTATTATTATTACCTTTACCCTAATTATTAAATTTATAATATTACCTTTATTATTACATCTGTTGCATTTATATTTATTTCCACATTTATTACTTCCATTATTACATTTACTAAAAGCAAATAAGGAAACAATCCAGAGACCTTTAAGAAATTCACACTTAGGTTAGAACACGTTCCCCTGACTCCGTAAGGGATTTTTTGACCAAGAATCTCATTAAAGGGTCTAACTTATAAGTACCTTCGCACAAATTAAAAATTATCTACCTTTTCTATACATACAGATTCTATTATTTTTCTTTTGACATAATTATTACATTTATAAAGTACCTTACTTGATTCCCAATCTATAGTATGATTATTTTGGCTGGCGTGATATGTCCCAGGAATCTAATTTGGTTTCGTTATGTAGATGATATTTTCTCATTTTGGCCTGACCACTGGAACAACTTTGACACTTTCTTTCAGTCATTAAATAATCTTGTTCCCTCCATTAAATTTAAATATAATGGGAGAACGACAAACAATTACCTTTTCTAGATGTTTTGGTTATTAACGAAAGCGGAAAGCCCAATTTCACGGTCTATACAAAACCTACTCATTGTAATTCGTACATTCATTATTTTTCATATCATGATGAAGGGGTTAAAAGCTCAATTATTTCTTCCATGTTTCTAAGAGCACTCAGGATTTGTAGCCCACATTTGTTGGACCCGGAAAATTCAAAGATTTGGAACGTTTTTAAGGATTTAAAATATCCTGAGTGGTTTATCAGAAAGGCGTATTTTAAAGCCAGAAAATCTTTTTATGCCCCTCGGGAACCTTCAGTTAACCAAAAACAATATGTGAGTTTGCCGTACATTGCCGGCTTAGAAAGAGTAAAACCGTTGACGAAAGATTTTAAGTTTGCTTTGGCGTTCAAATATTCGTCTACCGTGAAAAGTAAATTGTTAGGAATAACGTTGCAAAAGAGGAACAAGCCTGTGTCTACAGCATTCCCTGTAAAAGTTGTGATTTAGTATACGTGGGAGGAACTGGAAGAAATATTGAAACCCGTATTAAAGAACACAAATATGCCTTCAGAAGTTGTAATACTAATAATGCCATTTTTTATCACGCCAGCCAAAATAATCATACTATAGATTGGGAATCAAGTAAGGTACTTTATAAATGTAATAATTATGTCAAAAGAAAAATAATAGAATCTGTATGTATAGAAAAAGTAGATAATTTTAATTTGTGCGAAGGTACTTATAAGTTAGGCCCTTTAATGAGATTCTTGGTCAAAAAATCTCTTACGGAGTCGGGGGAACGTGTTCTAACCTAAGTGTGAATTTCTTAAAGGTCTCTGGATTGTTTCCTTTTGCTTTTAGTAAATGTAATAATGGAAGTAATAAATGTGGAAATAAATATAAATGCAACAGATGTAATAATAAAGGTAATATTATAAATTTAATAATTAGGGTAAAGGTAATAATAATAAATGTTAAAAAAAAAAATGTAAATACAATAATAAATGCAGTAATTATGTCAAAATATTAGAATCTGTATGTATAGAACAAGAAGATAGTTTTAATTTGTGCGAATGTACTTATAAGCGGAACCCTGTAATAAAATGCCCTTCCGGTGTCGGGAGAACGGTATCTAACCTAGGTGCGAATTTCTCAATGGTCTCTGGATTGTTTCCTTCTCGCCTTTTCCATTCGTTTTTCGGTTTATAAGTTCTGTATAATAAACAACAATGTAATAACCAATGTAATAATAAATTTATAATTTCTGTAATAAATAATAATGCAATATTAAATGTAATAAATTTAATAATAAATGTAATAATTATGTAAAATAATAGAATCTGTATGTTTAGAACAGGAAGATAGTTTTAAATTTGTGCGAATGTACTTATAAGCGGGTCCCTTTAATAAAATGCCCTTCCGGTGTCGGGAGAATGGGATCTAACCTAGGTGCGAATTTCTTAACGGTCGGTCCCTGGACTGTTTTTCCCTCTTGTTTTGGTTCATTCGTTTTTCTGTATCCACCCGAGGAGGATGCCAGTGGGGCATCGAAACTGTTGAGGAAATAAACTCTGTCTATTAGAGTGGGTTTTTATTTTAATACAATAACTCTTGTATCAGTTTTCAATTATATTGTTATAGTTTTTGACTAATACAAAATTACAATGACAAACATAACTTTTGAACCGCTCATTTCTCCAAAAGAAAAGACTTAAATTTTTTAAATCAACGTAAAAATCTACATTACATATCTTATTTTCAACAAAATCGGAAACAGTACACGTAACGGAAAAGACCCCTTTTTTACGTTTAAAGTAATTGATAAATGGAATAATCTTCTCGCGTCCTCCGTGAACTCTAGCAGCGTTAATATGTTTAAAAACCGTTTAGATAGGCATTTTAAAAATATTAACGTCGTTTAAAGTAATAAAACAATTAGCAACAGGAGCTCTTGGGGTAATGGTCGAGGTTTGAGTCTGTTGACGATTAATGCCAGTTTGTGACATGTCAGCGTGTGATATGCCAGCAATAAAATCATATTAAAAAAAAATAGACTAACACGAACTAAGATGTAGCTCGTAGCGTAAACTAACCAACTTTTTGTTATACTCTTCATACTTTTTTTTTGCTCTTTTCTTATCCTCTCTTTACTTGTGTCTGTAGTTTGCATGGTTTGACAGGGTTTGAGTTAAGACTGTGTTTGCATGGTTTGTAAGCAGGGGCGGCTCGTCGGTAGGCACTGCGGAACTACAGCACCCCCATGATCTTATGGTCTTTATATTTAAATATTTAAAATAGACTCTCTGATTGTTTTTTTTCAATGAACTTTGAGTTTTTAAATCAGATTATATCCTTTTTTCCTTAAACTATTTCAATGCCGAACGAATGAATCACGAAAGTAGCTTCAGCCTTCCCGTGGAACTGCATACTTAACAGTTCCAGATTTTGTTCGAAACGCTTGAAACCTCGGTGGCGGAAAAACGAAGTGCGAGTCAGAATCGTGGGTTTAAGAGGATCCAAAGCACTGTGGACAGAGCAGTGCCGATTTGTTTGTTTGACGTGGTAGTTGTGTTGCTGTATCGTTTGCTGATTCGAAATTTAATTTCCGAATTGCATTTATCAATGATTCGTTATCATTTATTTTTTGTCGTGAGATTGAAGTTAATTATATAATTGGATTATTTACAATATATAGCTTTCATTTCTTGAATATTTTTTCGCTCAGAATAAAAACAGAAGAATGGAATTTGTTTATAAATAAAATTTTTGGCAAATTCGAAATTACCCGTTAAGCGTAAGTACCCTACAATTGATTTTATGATACTATTTTACTTATTTTTATGACTGAGTAGTGAGTAGTTATCTATTTATCTATTCGACTTTCTCTCTCATATATATATATATATATATATATATATATATATATATATATATATATATATATATAATCGACACAATTGTTCGCGATTTCTGAGGCAGCACCCCATAACTGGAACTGTTAAGTACGCAGTTCCACGGGAAGGCTGAAGCTACTTTCGTGATTCATTCGTTCGGCATTGAAATAGTTTAAGGAAAAAAGGATATAATCTGATTTAAAAACTCAAAGTTCATTGAAAAAAACAATCAGAGAGTCTATTTTAAATATTTAAATATAAAGACCATAAGATCATGGGGGTGCTGTAGTTCCGCAGTGCCTACCGACGAGCCGCCCCTGCTTACAAACCATGCAAACACAGTCTTAACTCAAACCCTGTCAAACCATGCAAACTACAGACGCAAGTAAAGAGAGGATAAGAAAAGAGCAAAAAAAAAGTATGAAGAGTATAACAAAAAGTTGGTTAGTTTACGCTACGAGCTACATCTTAGTTCGTGTTAGTCTATTTTTTTTTAATATGATTTTATTGCTGGCATATCACACGCTGACATGTCACAAACTGGCATTAATCGTCAACAGACTCAAACCTCGACCATTACCCCAAGAGCTCCTGTTGCTAACTGTCTTTTCATCTTTCACCCCTTTCCAACTCTATTCTCTTCAGTAGTATAGCCGCAAAAGGGGAGAGTGCAGGAATGTTGCAATTTATTACGTAATGTTGCAATGTTGCAAAGGGGGTGGGTGTTGTACAACATGTTGCAAATGGGGTGGGGGTTGTATGCAACATGTTGCAAGGGGGTGGGGTTGTTGCAAAAAAACCCAAAGGGGGATGCTGCAGGTGCAACAAGGGGGAGGGGGGTCATGAAACTTGGAGGCGGCGTTATCCCCCAAGAGAAAGGAGAGAAAGGAGGAGAGGTGTTCACCTGGCAGGAGCCAAGTGCATATTAAGACTTCAGCCGAGTAGGCGTTGTTTTATAGGCTCCTAATCAGCCAATTGGCTGAGCCAAGGGGGAAGGGGTACACCTGAAGGGGAGAGAGAGAGAGAGAGAGTAGTTGCCTTTGATTGCAAGGCATGCAACTTGGAGGCGGAGTTTTCCCCCAAGCTATTTTCGTTTACCTAACCTAAGAGGCCTCTAAGGGGTTTTCCCAAAGGGAAATGACTCCGTCATCAGCTTCTCACTCTTTTATAGACCTCTATTCCGGCTGAGTTGCCAGATAGCGCCATGTATTCAGTTGCCAGATAGCAAAAACCATATAAAATACCACAATATAATTATATAGTTAATCACTTGGAAGATTCAACCATATAAAATAGCACAATATATTTATATAGTTAATCAATTGGAAGATTCATTTAAACACACGCTCCAATAAATCACTTAATTCCTATTTAAATACCGAAAAACGAAAGGAGAAGAAACCTTGCGAAGAAAGTTGAAAAAAACGAAATCTAAAGAAACGAAGAAAGTTGAAATTAACCAAAACACACGCTCGACCCCAATCCCCCATCTGTGTTTATATATATATATAAATATATACAGTATATATATATATATATATATATATATATATATATATATATATATATATAAAGAATCATAATAACCGTGTCTATTTGTCAACCCTGATATATATATATATATATATTAGTGATGTAGGTCACATCCGCATCCGCGGAACATCCGCACATTTTCTCGCATCCGCGTCCGCATCCGCACTTTGGACTGCGGATGTCGTGCGGATGTGGACTGTTGAGATAAAACGTCATTAATAAGCGGAAATTATCAAATTCTACTATATTAATAGAACTAGTTCATTGTGCGCAAAAGTGATGCAAGCGACAAGACGAGAGGCTGTTCTTGTATGAAGTTACTCTCTTGCAACCTACTTAGATCCACGTTACAAAGCTAAGTTATTTTCACCTAGTACATTAGAACGAGTTAAATCATCACTTGGCAAAGCAGTTGAAGAGCTTCAATCTCTTGAATCTGTCGCTTCGCCACCCACCAAAAGAATAAAAGTTTCAGTGACAGAACCAACACCTTCAACAAGCAAATCTATCACAGAATCTGTTTCTCAGTTTCTTGAGTCAAGCAGCAATGACGAGACCTACGCGATGTCAAAGATGTAGTAAAAATGATCGAGAGCTATCACCAAGAAAAACGCCTGGCTGCATGTGACAATCCTATTAGTTGGTGGAAAAATACGCAGAATATCTATCCATACTTGAGTAAACTTGCAAGGAAACATTTAGCCTGTCCTCCAACAAACGTACCAAGCGAGAGATTATTTAGCAGTGCTGGATTAATATATGATGAAAAGAGAAACAGACTGGCAGCAGAAAAGGCAGAAAAATTAATGTTCCTTAAGCATAACCTTCCTATAATTAAGTTTGAACATTAAACGATGAACATCTTAGTTTACTTTATTTTAATTACTCATTTATAAATATGCCTAATAAAACTTTAAACTTAATATAAATAGTTATCAAGCTAATTAAAGATCTCTTTCTATAAGGGTGGAGGTTGGGGAAAGAGGTCGGTGGGGTGCATTTGAGTTGGGTTCACGTCCCTCATCCTGGTAACACAATTATGGTTTCTAATTGTGGCTGAAACTCAACAAAATAACGAATTTATTTGCAGACGAATTCACTAATTGATTTCTATATTAGTTAGATGCTTGATATTATTTTATATGTTCAGAGAAAAGTACAGCAATTATTGTACAATTAATCAATTATATTACATTATAGCTACAGCTCTCTCTATATAATAACTTATTATATACGTTAAACACAACAAATCTCGAATATATCCTAAAAAATAACGAAAATGTAGACATCCGCATCCGCATCCGCATCCGCGGATGTTGAAATCAAACATCCTCATCCGCATCCGCATCCGCGGATGTGAAAAAAATGACATCCGCTACATCACTAATATATATAAATTGAATTTCGCCGAATTAAAACCAAAAAGCACGCTCGACCATTCCCCCCAATCCCCCATCTGTGTTTGTATATGAATGAACAACTCGTGCACACACGCACACGCATCTGTACATGAATGAAAATCAGAAAAAATGCCAAGCGTATATTAATTTAAACCAAATGACGCTAAATAATGTAAAAACAAATGAATTTTCTCCTTTTAATCATTCAATATAAGAAATTAATCATTAAGCGTTGTTTTTCCTTTCACGAGGAAAGGATTTCTGTAATGTGTTATAATTCAAGAAACATGATTTTATATATGTGGAGGGTTGTAGTATCTCGTTTCACCGAATTAAAACCAAAACACACGATCGTATTCTCAAATCTATACACACACACACACGCACACACACACACACACACACACACACACGCACACGAGGAAAGGGATACCGACAATCTGGTCAACTCGAATCGTTTACCCTGATGCCTTTTTGACCATAATTTTACCTTTCTTCCAGTCACCTCGACCAAAACCTCTCTTGACACCGATTCTTAGCGAACCTGAAAGTACTAATAATTATATATATATATATATATGTTAACCCTCCGTCTATGGCCCTGGGGTGGTTCGGATTGACGGGGGTTCTGGTTTAGGAGGCAAGCAACGGATAGGTGCCTTGAAGTGGTTTTTCTTCTATGTTACTCTCCGAGTTCTTCTATAGTGGCTCGGAGGACTCTGGTAGATTTGCAATCTAAATGCTGAAGGTTCCGGATTCTTCTTATAGCGTATCCGGAAAGTTTTCTAAGTTTTTCTGAAGAGAGCAAGGCTAGAAGGGGACAATAAAAGTTTCTTCACTGTAAATTTACTGCTAAAAAATACAGGTAGTGCTCAGCCTCTGAATTAGCTTCTGAATGACAATGGATGAATTTGAATGGGTTTATATACCCAAAAACTGCTAACATTATTATTATTAAATGCTAAGAAGGCTATATTATTTTTGCACAATATTTGAAAATAAGTAAATTTTTTAGCTGTGGTAAGGCTTGAACGAGTAAACAAAATATTTGAAGACGAAACCATATTTTTATCTTAACCCGCGACTTTTCAAGATCTGATGTTATCATGATCTGCCAAGTTAACTAAAAGTGGAAATCGGACTATGCATCTTTACACTAAAATATGCATATGAGTGAAATTTTAAGGTTTAAGTTGTACAATTTTAATGCTTAGGCAAGACATGATCTCATTGTTTATAACGAAAGAGAGTGTATACAAAATGTGAACATTGCAAAGCTTAACAGGATTCCTTAGTAAGCGAAATCTAAAAAATGATTATGAGATTTTAAAAAACAACAGGTCATCAATTATTTAGCAAAGTAGAAAGTGAATCAAATATTTTATCCAAACTCGCGTTGGGCGATTTTGGTCCTTATGTAAAAATGAATACACACACGTACATACATATGAGTATAGGCATTATATAAAGTTAAATATATAAGATTATACATGAACCATATAACACATGAATTTTTAAAATGGATACTTTTTCTTACAATGGATACAGAGACTATATAAATGAATACAAGAATTACATGAAGGATAAGATAATATAGGAATATGGAAATTATTTATGGTTCATTTTTACAGGGCTCTCCCCTCTAGAATGATATTAATATAATAACGTAACATCCTAACTAAGGCTAACTAGATGATAACTATTGGTTTTATAATACAGATTTATATATACAACATAAGTCGGGTGGTTTAAGTCTAGTTCACGTGGTCTGGGTACGCACTCTTGGTCGTGCATAAATAGTTTCATGTTCCGTGTCACTGGGTTTTCTTTGTTCCCAGAATGATCTTTTCATCACAAATACACCGAGGATAATAGCACACACAATAATGATACTAACGGCAGATGTTGAGAAAATGGTTACCGGTTGTAGTATTTGTAAGAGGTTGTTTTGGTTATCCGAAATTTTAACCGGCTCAATTGATCATTCCATTCAGGGGCATGCAGTTCGGGTAGGATGGTTACAGGTTTTATGGAGAGATTTAAGATCTCTATGACGGGTTTAAATTTAATTGCGACGGAAATGGGTATGAGTTATTAAGGGTAACCTTATACGGGTTGTATATTTGGAGGGCTTTTGAACGCAAGGAGCAACCAATTGGTAGCCGAATAATCATAGGGATTGTAATGAGGGAATAATTTGATGGACACTCGAGGGTAGCGGCAGTCCTGTTCGCGAAGGAAACCCAGATGTCTGGTCCAATTCGTAGTTGGATGGTTTTAGGGGAATGAAATTTTTTAAATGACATACGGGGGCATGCCGGTCACGAATTAAATCGACAAAGCAAGACCTAGTAGTGGAAGAATAACTGGTTTGAGTGGAGGGCAGATGAGTTGTTATTTGGTTGCGGGAATCGGCAATGCCGGACGTCGCTATCTGACATCATAGAATAAGCTGATAGATCTTTGGTGAGGAAAAGGTAAGGTGGTACGGTGGGTAAATACAATCGATAGACATTAGAGTTATTTTGGTAGGGTGTTGGGAAAGGGTGAAATCTATATACGTCATAAGTGAGGAAATCGAAAAATGGTATAATTATGAGGTATGTGTAGGGGCGTGGTCCATGTACAGTCCAGGTGTATTCTAGAAATTGAGGGTAATTAGCGTGGTTGAGTGGGAATATGGGTGATAATTTTAATTGTGACTGGGCGGTGTGAATCAAGGACTGGAGTATTTCCCATGGTATTAGGGTGGAAAGAGTGATTTTTCCATGGGCTAGCTGGGTTGCACGCAAACCTTGGAATGAATCGTAGTTATTCGTTGTAAGTATTTATCAATTAGGGTTACTTGTATGTTCATTATTTCTATTAATTCTAGATATCGTTTGTGTTCTTTGTATTGAGCTAACATGGATTCAAGGTATGTGAATCTGTCCGAAAGGGAGTGAAGGAAGCGATTGTTTTCGTGTAATGACCTAATAGTTTTTCTAACATGTGTCCATTATATTGTCGATTCCGAGCGAAGAGATTCAATTTAAGTTCAACTCTTTTAATATCTTCTTCGGTTGCTAATCCGAATAAACCTTTGAACAGTTTCCCTCCTATATCTATCAGTCCCCTTTTACTTCTTTGGTTAAAGTTTTCGGAATTTTTGGTTTCAGTTTGTATCCATGGTAAGGCTATATTTCTGATAGGGCGCGTGCTGTAGTTTGAATATTTTCGAGGGTATTTTCTAACAGAACGCGACTTATCTGATCTTTTCCTTGGAAAGAATTTTGGACTTTACTTTCAAACGTTTCTAATTGGGTTTGTATCTGAAGGAGATTGATTTTAATTCTAGCAGGGGGTTGCAAATTTATATAAAGGTCTGCATGCCCTTTCAAAAATTTACCTTCTGCAAGTTTTTCTATAACAACTCCGGTAGAAATTTTAATACTAGTTCTACAAGAGTAAATAATTTGGAAAATTATAAAGGGGACAATTTTATTCATTTCTACGCCTTAAGTTATACGGAGCTGGGGGTAGTTGTGTGGATACTTGTGTGGATACTTGTGTTGGTGGGCGAAGGGGTCGGCCTCGTTTTGGTGGCAATGGGGGTCGACCGTTGAGCTCGGATTCTGAGCGGGTTCGTTTCTTATGTGAAGGTTCTAGTTCACGTGGGTGATGCATTTGCGGGCGGTATGTCGGGTCCGTGCGTCGATCATCAATCGGCGAGGGTGGTGACAGAGGAGATGGTGGAGTTGGAGGAGATGGTGGAGTTCCACTGAGTGATTCTCTCGAAGGGGTTTCTCCAGGGTCTGGGTCCGATGGGACGCTTGGCTCTGGGGCCTCCTCTTGTTCAGAGATTGCCTCGAGTAATGGTGGTATTACGAGGTACCAATCTTCGTCATGGGTAGCGGTTCCCGCGGTGACTACTTCAGTTTTTTGATCCCTGCCCGATTTGTTAATATCTTGACCTTTTGAAGGATAGGCGGCTCGAACGCCTGGCAGCTGTTTTTTGGGAAGGTGTTGCTCGGAAGCTATCTTCAAATTGTCAGCGTGAATGATCTTTAGTTTGGAATGATCCCGGAGGTCGAGGATTTCATAACGATTTTTTCCGAGGTCTTTCATAATCCTATATGGGCCATCCCATTTCGGGTATAATTTTCGATGAGCCCCTGGCGGTTTCACGCTCTTCAGATAACATCGCATACCAACGATTATAGTCCGTTGACGGGGATGACGCCTATGTTGTTCTTGCTCCATCTGTTGGTTTCGTTGGTCGAGGGCATAGCGGATTATGTCAAAAATCTTGAAAGATCGTTCAGCTAGTTGCTGATTTGCTTCTGCCATTTCGGAAGATGTTAGGACTGCCGGGTCGGTTTGGTCGGGCAAATCAAAAGGTAGATGCTTGTCGTAGTGATATAGAACGAAATGAGGGGTGTCCCCGATGGACACATTATAGCCATTGTTGATGGCTGTTTGTACCATGGGAAGGGAATCATTCCATGTACGGGAGGATGCATCGACAACGTGGCGCAGGGCTTCCAAGATCTTTCGATTGTGTCTTTCCACTAAGCCGTTTGCCTGCGGGTGGTATGCCACAATGTGTGTATTTTTAATTCTACACATGTTACAAAGTGACTCGAACAGTTTGGAAGTGAAACTACGGGCGTTATCCGAGATTAGGATGGAAGGAGTGGTATGGTTTTGGATGACGCGTTCCACTAGGGCTCTTGCCACAGTTTCCGAGGTCTGATCTGGAATGGCGGCTACTTCGCTGTAACGCGAGAAGTGGTCCGTAAACACAATTATGTACTGATTTCCCTTTGATGTCTTGGGAAATGGTCCCAGTATATCCATTCCAGTTCTTTGCCAGGGCCTCTGGCATACTGGATATTTATGCATTGGAGCGGTGGATGGTACGTTGCCCTTATGCTTTAAACACGATGGACATTCGGCGATGTATTCATGTACCGTTCTGTTCATCTCGGGAAAATGGTATCGCTCCAAAAGACTTTTGATGGTGCGATCCGGCCCCATGTGTCCATAAAAAGGTGAGTCGTGACAAAGTCCAATGGCTATATCAACGAGATCCTTTGGTATCTCCACGAGGTCGTTTCCATCTTCGTTCCTGAAATGTACGAGCCCATCTTTGAGGTTGTACTCTTCTTTTACCTTCGATGGTTCCTTTTGTTCCAGGCGCGCCCGAAGGTTCTGGGTGTGTTGGTCCTGTTGTTGGGAGTATTGCAGACACTCGTAGTCGAACACAGGAGAATTCCTATTTTATTCACTCGGGTGTCGGGCTTAAGTCTCGACAATCCGTCTGGAATAACTTGCAGTTTTCCCGGTTTGTATACGATTTTCGCTGCAAAATCCTGAATCAACAGAGCCCATCTACTCAATCGTCCTTCAAGTAGCTTGTCCTTGAAGAGGTACGTGAGTGGCTTATGATCAGTCTTGATGGTTACATCGTAGCCATAGACGATATTTCGGAATTTTTTCAAAGCCCAATATACCGCTAGGGCCTCTCGGTCCGTAGTGGAATAATTCCGTTGAGGTGCAGAGAGAAGTTGACTGGCATAAGCAATGGGTAATTCCACACCGTCTACGTCCTGTAACAGGACGGCTCCTAGTCCATAGGAGGAAGCATCTGTGGCTATGATGAAGGGTCTTGTATAATCAGGATATTGTAAAATGGGATGACAGGTTAGTTTATTAATTAAAGTTTCAAAGGCATGTTGGTGATCGGATTCCCAGTTAAATTTCGAATTTTTCTGGAACAAATTAGTAATAGGTTTAGCAATATTCGAAAATTGGGGGATAAAGTTCCGATAGAATCCGACAAAACCAATAAATGCACGGGCGTCGTCGATGGTCTTGGGTACAGGGTATCTTTCCAGGGCTTCGAGTTTGGCTGGATCAGGTTTAATTCCTGTGGACGAGAGTAGGAATCCTAGGTATACCAGGGATTCTTGTAAAAAATTGCACTTTGCAAGCTTCAGTTTAAGGTGTGCTTTTCTCAAATGTGATAGCACATTATGAAGGCGTTGAAAGTGGGTTTTTATGTCCGAACTATAGACGATAATATCGTCAAGATACACGAGAGCTTCGACACCTAATAGGTCGGAAAGGACTATATTCATCAACCTAGAGAAATTAGCAGGCCCATTTCGGACTCCGAAAGGTAAAACCTGGAATTCGTAATGGCCTCGGTTAGTGGAGAAAGCAGTCACTGCCCGAGATTCGGGACTGACCTCCATTTGCCAATACCCTGATGCTAAATCGAGGGATGAAAAAAAATTCGCTTTCCCTACGTTCAGAATTGTTTCCTGCATGTTTGGAATCGGGAAACGGTCTGGGATGGTAATGTTATTCAGGCGTCTAAAATCTATACAAGGGCGAGATGTTCCGTCCTTTTTGGAGACGAGAATCATAGGAGCGGACCAGGGACTAGCTGAAGGCTGAATGACATCCTGCTCCAACATGTCCTTGATGTGTTCCTCAATAGTGACTAACTGAGAATGTGGAACCCGATAGGGAGGAATGAAAATGGGTCTGGAATTGGGTTCCAACTTGATTTCAAAAGGGACCAAATTAGTTCGGCCCAGAGGATCTCCGGTTAGGGCAGTCACATCTTTATTTCTTATCAGGAAATCGAGAAGTGATTCCATTAGTTTGGGATCTGTAAAGCTGGTGACTCCTGAAGGGAGTGCTTCAGACATTTCTTATATTCTTCTTTTAATATTGAAGGCTTTAATTCTAAGGAACTGGAAACACGATTTATCGTACTGATGGGAAATCTGAATCTATTTCTACTGTGGAAACAGTTTCTATTTTCTGATTTGAAGTTAATTCTATAGATCTTTCTCCTTTGTTTAAACAAACAACAGGGATAGCTGAATTCTGACTCTGACTAAGGACTTGGGCAATAAGAACATCTCTTTTGAAATTACTTTTCTCTGTAATCAGAGTACGCTCTGACTCTAATAATTTTCCTTGACTGTTAACTACTTTTGCTAGGAAACAAATCTTCTCATAAGGTGCTACTGTTATATGCTCGGTAGGGCATATGAAAAATTGTGAATCTGATTCTGGTTCGGCGACTAAAATTTGCCTTATTGGCTGAACTGAAGCTGGCTGACTGGAAACTGACTGACTGGAAACTGGCTGACTGGAAACTGGCTGACTGGAAACTGGCTGACTGGAAACTGACTGTCTGGAAACTGACTGTCTGGAAACTGACTGTCTGGAAACTGATTGTCTGGAAACTGACTGTCTGGAAACTGACTGTCTGGAAACTGACTGTCTGGAAACTGCCTGGGTTGATCCAACTGGATTCAACAACTGGAACTGATTACCCTGGGGTCTGATTTCTGGAGCGATTGTCCCTCTGGATGCAACCGGCCGACTTGATCTGCTACCAAGTAGAGGGGGTTTCCTATTTCTTTCGGAAATCTGAACTGAGCTAAATCTATTAGCATTAAGTTGTCTGTCATCCTCGCGGAGATGGTGTGTCCTATTTCGACACTTTACTAACTTTCCGGCTGGGTAAATCTCCCATTGATTCCGGTTAAAAAAATCCATCCCTAGTAGGATGTCTGTCTGAAAGGTGGCGACTGTGTCCACTATACAACATTTCGCGGGGTATACCGCGTTTCCAATTTCTAAATATAACTCAATTTCTCCATATGTGGGTATGGGTGTGCCCGTAACTCCTCTAAGTTGGCAGGATGGTGCCTTAAGTTCATATTTTAATTGGTACTCTCTAGTAATTCATCTACGCATTGTTTCTTAATTAACGTTGCGTGTGCTCCTGTATCTAGGAGAGCAGTTAAATCTTGGTTATCCGTACTACAATTTATTATTAAATCTAAGAGGTCCGCACCTATTATCCTGATGGGGAGTTCGTGTGCGTATCTGGGCTTACTACTGTAATTTAGGAGGGAGGAGGTTGAACTGCTGCCTCCAATGTAGGGTCTAAAAAAGGGATCACATGGTCTTCTATGGGAGGACCTGGATCATATTCTACGGGGATATCATACGCTGAAGGGTGTTCTTGAAAACTGTTCTCTGGGGAAAATGATTCCTCCCCGGGTACTTCTACGTACCGAACTAGTTGACCTTGCTGGTTGTATTGGGGTTTATACATGGGGTAAGAGTGTGGGTGACCCTGTGGTCGTGATTTATTGGGTTGGTAGTTCGACTGAGGCTGGGAATGGACTGGTTTCTGGGGATTGGTTGACTTTTGGGATACGTTTTGGGGACGTGGTTGGTTTGGTTTCTGAAAGTGGGGTCTATACCCTGCAGGGGCTTTATCAGCACACTTTTGGCGATCGCCATGGCGATGACCATGTTCGTGACAGTTGGAGCAATACGAGGGGGACAATAAAAAGTTTCTTCACTGTAAATTTACTTCTAAAAAATACAGGTAGTGCTCAGCCTCTGAATTAGCTTCTGAATGACAATGGATGAATTTGAATGGGTTTATATACCCAAAAACTGCTAACATTATTATTATTAAATGCTAAGAAGGCTATATTATTTTTGCACAATATTTGAAAATAAGTAAATTTTTGCTGTGGTAAGGCTTGAACGAGTAAACAAAATATTTGAAGACGAAACCATATTTTTATCTTAACCCGCGACTTTCAGATCTGATGTTATCATGATCTGCCAAGTTAACTAAAAGTGGAAATCGGACTATGCATCTTTACACTAAAATATGCATATGAGTGAAATTTTAAGGTTTAAGTTGTACAATTTTAATGCTTAGGCAAGACATGATCTCATTGTTTATAACGAAAGAGAGTGTATACAAAATGTGAACATTGCAAAGCTTAACAGGATTCCTTAGTAAGCGAAATCTAAAAAATGATTATGAGATTTTAAAAAAACAACAGGTCATCAATTATTTAGCAAAGTAGAAAGTGAATCAAATATTTTATCCAAACTCGCGTTGGGCGATTTTGGTCCTTATGTAAAAATGAATACACACACGTACATACATATGAGTATAGGCATTATATAAAGTTAAATATATAAGATTATACATGAACCATATAACACATGAATTTTTAAAATGGATACTTTTTCTTACAATGGATACAGAGACTATATAAATGAATACAAGAATTACATGAAGGATAAGATAATATAGGAATATGGAAATTATTTATGGTTCATTTTTACACATATATATATATATATATATAGAAAGAGAGAGAGAGTTTTGTTCATTAATAAATAAAGGAATATGCTTGTATCTTTTCCAGCAAATTCCATTCACGTAACCTAGAATTTTCTATCCCCATAGTTTTCGAGAAAATATTTCCATTTACTCAGAGTTTTCCCAAAATATTATTTAAAATTAAGTGTACTAATTTAATTTACTTTCTTTTTCCAGGTTAACTATACCCACAATTATAATAAATATTAATCAGCGAAAGAAATAAGGTATGCATACCTGAAAGTACTAATAATTATATATGTGTGTATATATATATATATATATATATATATATAAAAGAGCGAGAGTTTTGTTCATTAATAAATAAAGGAATCCAGTGGTGGCCAACCGATGCGTGCCATTTTTAGGTTTAATTCGGATGCGCCAAAAAAAAAAAAAAAATTGTGAAAAAATTACTAATAACTGTAAGTAAAAATAAAAATATAATATTTACCTTAAATAGAAATATAATGTGAAAAATATTTACCTTAATTTTTAGTTAACTACATCTTAACTGCTTAAATCTTTGATTTTAATATTTAGTGTTAGAAGTGAAAATTTAGCACAATTCATACTAGACCTCGATGCGACACTTCAAAGTACTTGATAATATTTTGGGAAAAAATGGAAATATTATTATTTTCTCGAAAACTATGGGTGATAGAAAAATTCTGAAACCGGAATCAGCATCAAAAGTTCTATAAGAAACACCAAATAGTTTTCAAGAAATGTTGTCCCCTAGTGCAATTTCTCGCCGAATTGGAAAGGTTTTCACTCCGCCTTAGACCCACAGTTTAACGTGGATTCAGAAATACATCTCGTCAGGGAATGATGCTCACTATTTCATCGAGATAATTAAAGCTCATATACAGGACCTGCATTGTCTATAAGATCTGCGGGAAACTCTGAGTAAATGGAAATATTATTTTCTCGAAAACTATGGGTGATAGAAAAATTCTGAAACCGGAATCAGCATCAAAAGTTCTATAAGAATCACCAAATAGTTTTCAAGAAATGTTGTACCCTAGTGCAATTTCTCGCCGAATTGGAAAGGTTTTCACTCCGCCTTAGACCCAGTTTAACGTAGAAACCGAATGCTCTTTTAAAATATAATTAGGATATATTTCTTTATTATAAAATCCTCTCGATTACATTAGTGACTAATGATCCGGAATAGTGGGGGAAAAATATTGACATGGTAAAGACAGCAAGGAGTAATACGAGCAATAAATCTATTGGTGAAAATATAAAGATGCCATTACTCGTCCGGACCCGTTATAGCGGATTGGTACACAAACTTATCATAGCTCCACCCAGCTACACCGGCAGCTAATCACTACGAGCATCTGGCCTTAATCTTTTGGGGCGGAGCTTGGCGATTGTGCATATAAAAGGGGAGATTTTTCAGTTTGGAGTAACAGTAGCTATTTTCGCGTCAGTGAATAATCATTCCCTTGCCAGTGCATTCCTCCACCATGGACCACGAACTGTACGTCTCCCCGGATTTGTATGAAGAAAGTGACACTGCAGCATTAACTGCAATTAATCTTTTTAACGCAAGTGACCGTGATGAATTATTTCCAACGCAAACCGTTGAAGATATTTGCAGTGACGCTCCTTACAATCCGACGCAAGGGACTACCATAGAAATGTAAGTGTCTATAATTCAAGAAACATGATTTTATATATATGGAGGGTTGTAGTATCTCGTCAAATACTTCATTTAGATACTCACCAAAAATCGAAATTTTTTATGGCAATCGTTTTAAATGTTATTTGGCTTTACCTCTTATCGCCATTATGCTAAAATCGAAATTTTTATGGCAATCGTTTTAAATGTTATTTGGATTTACCTCTTATCGCCATTATGCTAAAATCGAAATTTTTTATGGCAATCGTTTTAAATGTTATTTGGATTTACCTCTTAAATGAGTTTCGAACCAAAGATATCTTCACATAATGGGGTCTGTCTGTATACTCTGTATATGTTTTAAAAGAATGAACATTATTCCTTAAGGTCCGATGAGGATTTGACACGTGTTATACAATCTTTTGAAGAATCTTGTGTCATGAATACGGAGGATATACTGATCAGTCAGGATAATGAATGTACACCGAAATAATGTAAGTGTTTTTCGATCTTTTTGGGGTAAGAAGACAATATATTTTCATAAATTTATTAAATGAAAGAAATCAGTACAATAACCAACTACAGAATATACCGTTACAAATATAAACACACGAACAAAAACATTATACTATACAACGAGTACGTACAATTGGAAAACGGATTTTTATCTGTCTGCATACCATTTCATCGTTTCGGCGAGTGTGGCACGGTCAAATAAATTTAAAAATTTATAAATTCTTTATCACATGACATATGCATGAGAAATGAGACACAGTAATTCCGCAAACATTACTAAAATATCCTTGTATACGAAACGGGTTCCATACAACTTCGGGAATATGTAACTGAGCGAGAAATTTTACAATAATAGGGTCACTCCAGGGTTGAGTACCGAGTGAATCAAAATAGTACAGGCGCTGTCTATTTTTAAAATAGACAGCGATCCAATGAATCCCTTCATTACCGATGACATCTGTGTTCACAATAAGACTACCGCATTCTCGCGTACTTGGCAAACTCAATGTTTCATTCTTCGCAAACACGCCGATAAATTTGGAACGTGTGACTCGTTCACTATTCATTACTTTCTGAAGTGTATTAGCATCCATTTTAAAAGTCAGTGATAACGCTCCTAAATCTATCTACTTCTATTAGGGCTTGCGATTCGAGATATACTAGTACACTAATAGAGCGTCTATAGGCTTGGCGAATTCCAGCCGCACTGAGATGTTTCCGCTCTGCTGTGGGTTAAATGGGTATTTACGCTAGCAGATAAGTCAGGTGTAATGTCAAACGGATAAAGGTTAAATTGATCAATGAATTCTTCCTGCGTTACCCCATTACCAAGCTCATCACAATCACCTGCAATATGGGTCAGATTACTATAGGCTCTGGCACAAAGAGGTAACACAGCGTCTGATGAATAGTCCGTACCCATTGTTCCACCCAAAGCAGTGCCATTAACGTATAGAGTTATATTTTTAAGTCCGAAATTCTCGAATTTAAAGGCACTCTTTTTATATTTTCCATTCACTGAAGCATGGTCCTGCATACCGATTAATATCCTTTTAGGAAGATAGGGCAATGTTTTCTATCTGCTTCGATGCCAACCCTGCAGGAACCGTATATAGTTTGATTTGTACTCTGTTAATAGGATATTTCACTGTAGCGTTTAGTAAATTTTTCTCAATTTCTAGTTGTTTTGGTGAACTTAATTTCACTCGCCGTACGCGGAGGTGTGTCCATAATGTGAACCACAACGGGCTTTGCACCCTCTTCTTGATCAGCATCCAGATTTAAGCAGATCTCAGGACTCGTGCGGGTGAGCTTTATTTTCATATCCACCCCGTTGACAAGCAACTTCTCCTGGAAAGTGAAATCTGTGTGCAACCGTCCAAAACACTCGTACATTTTCTTTTTAGAATTTTTAAATTTGTCCTTTATACTACTTTCATCTTTAGTTTGATAATATCCCTCGGCACTTAAAAAGGTAGCCTTCGCTTCTTTGGAAAAGTTGAGGACATTTTCCAGATAGGCGCGTAGATGATAGTACCCCGTGCCTGCCGATATGTTGGTCTGATTTAAATATACGTCACACTGGTTGAATATGGAGTGCAGAAAGTTTGTTTCAGGGTATACAGCATATTTGTCATCGCAGACCGTTCCATCAGAATGGGCTATACGTAGCTTAGCGTACATGTGCACACAGCTTGGATCAAAAAAGTAAGGGCCTGAGCTGGGTATCACGAATTCTATAGGTGCACTCGGGGAACTAATTGTGATTAAAGGGTTAATTGTAATAAAGTCACTGTGCTCAATAGAAACTTGAGTTGGAGGCAGTTCAAAAAGGGACAGCTCCGATTTACAGCATTGTGAACTACGGGGTGTCAGGAAATGATTGCCCCCCTGTAGAGCAAAAACTAGAAGAGATAGATAAAAACCGGCGAGACCACTTGAAAGAGCGTTAAAATCTGAATAAAAACCATTATATTCTATTCCTGTGATTTTAATTCTTACAATTTTTTTCCCCACAGAAACCATGGCATCATCTATTTTAACGATTCAGAGAAAAAGCGAGTTCTTGACCGCATTCGAGCTTTCACATTTCGTGAAGCAAAGGAAGCTGGTGCAACTTTCATAACTCGACACTGGGTGGCTGAGAGATTAAAAAGATCAGAAGACTTTGTCAAAAGGAATTGGAATAAGAATCCTGAAGATTGTGAAACAGAATTTCGAGGAGGAAGACCGGAGAAATTATCTCAAGAATCGAAAGACATTGTGCTTGCTGCATCACGGCGCCGAAAGAAGAGCTGCTCTGAGGTAGCGAAGAGATACTTATCCGTCGTGGTAAGATAGTCAATCGGCAACTTGTGCATCAATTTCGAGTTCGCCAAGGCTTGAGTGCTTGGCATGAAATAGCTAAGCCACGGAAGAGTGATCTTAATATTGAAGATCGGCTATGGTTTTGTGATTATCTTGAGGAATGGAAGGAAGACGATTTCCTTCACTTGGTTGTCAGCGATGAATTCTTCGTTTATGTCTCCAGAAAACCAAA
Source organism: Bathynomus jamesi (assembly GCA_023014485.1). Lineage (NCBI taxonomy): Eukaryota > Metazoa > Arthropoda > Malacostraca > Isopoda > Cirolanidae > Bathynomus > Bathynomus jamesi. The sequence goes on along the minus strand of JAJOZX010008199.1, from coordinate 4,649 downwards.
TTTTCAGAATGATCGGGTTTGGGCAACAACTCCTGATGAAGTCCCAGACGACCAGAAGTATCGAGAAAGAGTAAAAAATCCAGCATGTGTGGGCGTTTTCATTATGTTCTCTATTCGGAAGCTCATCTGGGTTATCAAACCAAGAGGAACCAGTTGGGATGGGCCTTATTTTCGAAATGTAATTTTAGCCCAACATGTAATTCCGTTTTTGAAAGACCCCGAGTGTGTTTTGGATGTTGAACAGGCAACCTTTCTTCACGACAAAGCCCCCTGTATGAAAGCACTTGCGACTCAACAACTGCTTAAGGACAATAACTGATTTTTTCGGAAATAATGAATGTCCTGGCAATTCTCTCGATCTTAATGTCTGTGAACATGTCGGATCCATCATGAAGGATCGGGTGGAGTCCTTAATGCTGGAACAACCCATTCAGAATCGGTATTCAACAGAAATTATGACTGCAAAGATCAACGAAGTCCTTGAAGAAATGAGTCATGATACCGATCTCTTTGAGACACTTCTGGGATCATACCCCCGTCGATTAATGGCCGTCAGAGCTGCAAATGGGGGCAACACCCGATATTAAAACAAGTGTTTTTTATACAAAATTAAACGCTCTTTCGCGTGGTTTTGTCTGTTTTTTTCTATTCCTTTCAGTTTCTTCTGTACAGGGGGGGGGGCAATCATTTCCTGACACCCTTTACATGGGTGGATGAAGCGCGCCATGGCGAGTTAGAAATAGTGACTCCTCTCTCGACAAGTGGTAAACAAACTATGATTCATGAGATCAATGTCCTTAGCTTATATCAGTCAAAAAAGTGGTCAACCATAGGTTTCATTCGCTTACAGCACTTCTTTTTTGATAGCCTTTTACGTTTAATACCACGTGACCCCTTCTTCCGGGCAGCCCTCTTCTTCTTCTTCCCGCCACCACGCATTTTTCTCTTTGCATCTTTGATGATTTCGTCCCGTGTACGCTTTAAATGTTTTTTTAGAGCTTCTTTAGGTTTAGCCCCGGCCAATATGTCTTCTGCAGTGTTAAGACCTGATTGTAGCGCTTTCCTTCCAAGGTATCTGGCACCCCTCTTCAGCAAAGGAACAGCCGTACGTAGTATGGATGAAAAAAATGGATCCAACTCCACTACCGCGCTGGTATCTCACCCCTCGATAGACGGTGAAAGGCTTTCTATCCATTATAACTCAGTGCGTCGAAAGTGTAGCTTCAATGTTAAGCTCTCGTTACCGAATGGGAAGTTTTCACCCTCAATCGTTCTTATATATATTGAGATATTGGTTATTAAATTAGTTGCGACATTCACATAATGGGGTCTGTCATATGTAATACTCAAACTCCTTCTATGGTTGGGGATGTGAGCAATGCGCAGCAGGCGTGCCTGGGTATCCCCAACAAACTGGTGCTCCACTATATTACTATAAATATAGCACATGTCTGGGGACCTTTCAGCCAACTTCTCCATCTTCAATTGATACATTAATCTGGACAAGTCATGCTGTGTCTCGTGAAATGTGTCTCTTTGGAAGGCTGCGCTATATAGGCCATTGGTTAGAATTTTGAACTTTCTATGGTCTTTAATACGTCTGTTAGTCTTTGATTTTAGGATTAGTGTATGGGCAGGGTTTCCTTTGTTTACGATTTCGTATACTAAATCATTCGTAAGGTTTGAGTTTCTTAAACTTACGTTTAAGCCTCTCACAACATCCTCGACCGAACCATATTGACCCGGTCCTAGTCTTACTTCTGTACTGTAATACCGTGCAACCTTAGTCCGAGCGATACGTATAGTTTCATCCATAGCTACCCCAGCTTTTTCACACTCGTCAATGTCTCTAAGAATCGTAAAAACGGTTTCTTTATGTTCAATATTTAAAAAGATGGTGTCCAGCTGAATTTCGCATATCCCCACCTCATACGAATCACGACCCAATTCAATGTGCCCGTGGAGTTCTGTTACAAAGTTGGCTAGTGTGTTGTTAGGGGTACAGACAGGGACGAGGAGGACGGGAGTGTGACGTAGAAATGGTTAGGAGCCATGTTGCATACTATTTAAGCTTCATTATTGCATCAGCTTTTATATAGGTGTTGAAGCTTTCTGGGTACCCTAGCCATTTCACCAGGTACATTTTTCTCTTTCCTGAACCTTTGCTTCCTAAAATTTTCTCAATTTTAAACACATTTTTTCCTAAATTAAACGCAACTTTCTGCAACTCCTCGCGGTAAAAACCTCCTGAGATTTCTTCCCCATTCAAATCTTCAATGTAATACATCATTATCTCACCTTTAGGCCTCATAGCCCTAACTTTAAAAATCTCGCGTGTCCATCCTTGCTCAAAACCCTTTGCGAATTTATTCCCCGAACGCGACAGCCTTACATAATCATTGATTTTGAAGCGCGCAGAGTGTGGTGTTGGTGATCCATCTCTTCTCGGGAGCGTACCTCTTTCTAAAACTTCGTTAGGTGTTGTCCCAATCGTGCGATGGTGTGAGCGGTTGTAGGATGATGCCAATGATTCCAGAATGTCTAGAAATCTGTATGTGTTTTTATGTGTAAAATAACGGTGCATGCGTTCCTTTATGGTGCGCTGAACTCTTTCAGCTAAAGAAGCCTTATGTATAGAATTGGTTGTGTAATAGCTGATATTAAACTCTGTCAACATGTTCTGAAAAGCACGGCCTATAAATTCTTCCCATATCCGTACAAAAATAGCCAGGAACCCTGTTTTCTTTTAACCTTAGCGTTTTGGTGGCTTTAGCAACTGTTTCAGGTGATTTATTTTTCAGAGGAACTAGCCACAGATATCTAGAGAATACGTCTATTATGAATAGAATGTAGCGCAACCATCGTTATACACAGAATATCTTTGCATGTCTGTTAAATCTGCTTGCCAAATAGAATCAATCGAGGAAGCCGTTGTCTTGGCTGTTTTAAACCTTTTTCTCACAGGCTTATGAAGCGTATAAGCGTCCTGCTCCCTCAAAAATCTTTCACATATCTTTTTTCCCTACTCCGTAAACACTCTGTACAGTCTATCTACGCCGCCGTAAAGGATGGGTTAGAAATGTCATAATAGCGTTTAGTTAATACGTTAGCCATTTGCGTATTTTAGAGGCACGTGGGTAGGGTTGGTTTAACTCTTCTTTCTCCTCTTCAAAGGTGTTACCGCCGGGGGTGACGGCGTCTTCAATTGTGTCACATGTGTTGCATGTTCCAAGTCTTTTAACCTGTTCAGATTTCCTATCAACGTTTTAGGGACATTTATTTGTTGTAGTCTTGCTTTAATATGCTTCCATCCTGATGGTGATGGCCTATCCCACTTTCTCACCAGATCATGGACAATGTCAACGATATTCGATCCCTGTACCTTTGATCCTTCCACAATGATCTCGCCTGTATCGGTCCATTGTATGGCTGGATCCTCATTCAATAGATTATAAAGACTTAAGCCTTTACTCATCAATGTATGTGGGAGGGTGCTTTTTAATACATGTTCGATATGTTGTGTGGCTATCCCTTAATTTTTGGTTGGTCAGCTGTATCGTCGGGCACAGATCCTATGTAGCCATGTCCATCGTCCCCGTGCTGTGCCTAATAACCACAGGAATCTCTGTAGGGCTCTTATAATTTTCGTACTCGTGAAGAAATTCTGCAGAGCTTCTTGGTATAAGATTCTTTTCTCATCAGGTGTTTTTTCACTGTTTAATAGGGCTAGCAATTCGCTTTCCATTCTTTTAAGTCTGCTTTTACGGGGATCTAGATCCGTGTCTGGATTCTTTGCAGTGAAGCGTACACCTCGTGGGGAATCACTACCACTTTCTTCATTATATTAATCTAGTCAGTAAAGGGCCCAAAACTGAAAATAAGATGGGGAGAAATGACCCTCCTGTTTGTACAATAATTCGTTTTTTCTTCGCTACAGTTTGACTTTTACGAGCGAGTGCACGTATTATGTTCTTGTAGCGGCGTAGGCGAGCCTTCTGAGGGTTTTCATTGATACATTGCAATTTATAACGTTAAGACAGATTTCACAGATGCATTTTAAAAAGTCGGCGTCGATATTTTTAATAAACATCTGCTGCATTGCCCGGGGCAGTCGATGATAGATTTTTATTAATTCACGATATTTCTTTAGTCTCTTTGTCATTCTGGAATATACACCGTTTCAGGCTCGTTTGGAAATATATTCGTTCGTAGAAGCACTCTAAACGTGTTTCGCGGATGAAGGTCGCAAAGCAAATATCCGTAACGCGTGCTTGTAGCTTCTTTATAAACTTCCAAAAACTCCTTACGCTGATTCGGGAACATTTGATTGGCTAATACCCCAATTTGTGATACATCTCTACGTTGCGCGAATAAGACTAGATATTGCGTATTTAACGACACATCGCGCATGTATCTATTTTTGAAAAATAGATTCTGATTGATGAAGAACACGCTTATGTTGAGATGGTGGGAGAATACTGTAAATGTCTCGGCAAACGTTTTATCCATCTCCAACATGAGATCGTCAATTACAATGATTGTATGTTCATTTCCCTTTAACGAATTAACGTCATATACGCCTTTGTGGAACAAAATATCTTGGTACTCGTTGAACACTGATTGATACGTCGAATAACACCATATAACTA
>JAJOZX010008198.1:105000-215507 GCA_023014485.1 Bathynomus jamesi | reverse complement strand
CTACCTAAATAAATAACTTACCTACCTACCTACCTCAAATAAATAACTTACCTACCTACCTACCTACCTAAATAAATAACTTACCTACCTACCTACCTACCTAAATAACTTACCTACCTACCTACCTACCTAAATAAATAACTTACCTACCTACCTACCTACCTAATAAATAACTTACCTACCTACCTACCTACCTAAATAAATAACTACCTACCTACCTACCTACCTAAATAAATAACTTACCTACCTACCTACCTACCTAAATAAATAACTTACCTACCTACCTACCTACCTAAATAAATAACTTACCTACCTACCTACCTACCTACCTAAATAACCTACCTACCTACCTACCTACCTAAATAACTTACCTACCTACCTACCTACCTAAATAACTTACCTACCTACCTAAATAACTTACCTACCTACCTACCTACCTAAATAACTTACCTACCTACCTACCTACCTAAATAACTTACCTACCTACCTACCTAAATACTTACCTACCTACCTACCTACCTAAATAACTTACCTACCTACCTACCTACCTAAATACTTACCTACCTACCTACCTAAATAACTTACCTACCTACCTACCTAAATAACTTACCTACCTACCTACCTAAATAACTTACCTACCTACCTACCTAAATAACTTACCTACCTACCTACCTACCTACCTACCTAAATAACTTACCTACCTACCTACCTACCTACCTAAATAACTTACCTACCTACCTACCTACCTACCTAAATAACTTACCTACCTACCTACCTACCTACCTACCTACCTACCTAAATAACTTACCTACCTACCTACCTACCTACCTACCTACCTACCTAAATAACTTACCTACCTAAATAACTTACCTACCTACCTACCTAAATACTTACCTACCTACCTACCTACCTACCTAAATAACTTACCTACCTACCACCTACCTACCTAACCTAAATAACTTACTCTACCTACCTAAATAACTTACCTACCTACCTACCTACATACCTAAATAACTTACCTACCTACCTACCTACCTCCTACCTACCTAAATACTTACCTACCTACCTACCTACCTACCTACCTACCTACCTAAATAACTTACCTACCTACCTACCTACCTACCTAAATAACTTACCTACCTACCTACCTACCTACCTACCTAAATAACTTACCTACCTACCTACACCTACCTACCTAAATAACTTACCTACCTACCTACCTACCTAAATAAATAACTTACCTACCTACCTACCTCCCTAAATAACTTACCTACCTACCTACCTACCTACCTACCTCCCTAAATAACTTACCTACCTACCTACCTACCTACCTACCTCCCTAAATAACTTACCTACCTACCTACCTACCTACCTACCTCCCTAAATAACTTACCTACCTACCTCCCTAAATAACTTACCTACCTACCTACCTACCTACCTACCTACCTAAATAACTTACCTACCTACCTACCTACCTACCTACCTAAATAACTTACCTACCTACCTACCTACCTACCTACCTAAATAACTTACCTACCTACCTACCTTAGGGTGCATTAAACACCCCATGATTTTCAAAAAGTTGTTGGATTTTAATGTCTATTCCCTCAAATGTTACACTTGTTGGTAGAAGTATGTCTGCAAAAAACTAAATCAAATCGGAGGTGGTCCTGGTGGCCACTGGCCACTTTTATATATTTAGTAGTGATGCACCGAATATTCGGCAAATATTCGGTATTACTTATAATACTAATTACAAATATTCGTATTACTATACTTACATTGATTGAAAGTTGAAAATGTATAAACACAACGCCAATGTCCTACTCCAACTTTGCTCATTTCCGCAAATTTGGCCTCGCTTTGCGGTCACATTCAACCACTTGAAGAAGATTTTGGATGTGGTCTTCTCCTCTTGCAGCTGAGACAAAATCAGTTGTGAGCTTTACTGCTCTCTCCGCAGGGTCATTCACAACATTTAACCCATCCACAATGGACTTGGCTGCCTTGAGTGTCATTGTTCTGCAAATTGTCAACATCCTCTGTTAGGAAGGTCATATCCAGGTGAGAAGGTTCACTATAAACCACGAGTCCTCATTCACAAGATCAGCCAGGGTTGTCGCTTCTGTAATTTTTGGAAATGACGGTTTGCCATATCCAGAACCGTAGCGGTGTTTTGGAGTGCTTGGCATTTCATCTGGTTGTATGGCCAGTAACACATCTGCAAGGGCACGACGCTCCTTTTGAGGTACTGCATTGCTGAACACTGAACAGTGCCAAAACAACCAGTTCTGGGGTTAAATACCACAAATGTCTATCAAAGGCTTTCACAGCGCTGACTGAAATGATTGAGTTGACAGCTTTATAGTTGAGCAGAGTCTTGTATAAGCACAAATCAAACCATGGGGCATTTGAAGCAGACTGACATATGAGCCACCAATCACAATAAATATAAACAACAAAAACAACAAACTCCTTCAGTTTTTCCTGTTGATGTTGTGTTGTTACAGTTCCTCGAGGTAGTACAGAAATTTGCTCTTCAAGTAGGCATATTTTGATGGAATAAAGAATCTTTGACATCCACCTTGCTTTATGCATGGCCCCAGGTCTGTGGAGTGTTCCTTGTTTTGTGACATCATCATCGAGGACTACCTGGCAGAGTTGTGCCATTTCCTTGTAGTCTTCCCTACAGTATGAAGCGCTTGTGCGGATTGTGCTTAAAACCTTGTTTTACAGGATAAAAGCAGTTGTTGTGCATCGTCATTGTACATTGAAATGTCAATTTTGGTTAAACTTTCATCTTTGCATGCGATATGCGTTCCCAATTCTTCTGGAATCTTTGGAACAAAGATGCTTCTGGAGACTTTGATGTCTCATTTTGAGAGCGTCAAACACATGATCCAGGATTACCTCTCCAACATGATGGCGACATGCACACCACAGAAGAGCATGGTCCAGTTTGATTGAATGGTAACACAGGCAGCTGTAACGTGTCCAGTGTTTGATGCTGTTGTGTCAAAACATAAGTTGACAACTGACTGTTTGCACTTCCATGAATGTAGAAACGTGTAAGTGTGCTCGGCAATGATGTCACCTGATGACATATCACTTCCACGAGATATCTAGCCACTCCCAGTAGCTTTACATCAGTGGCATTCCCAACCAACACTGGCAATCTTTCTTCCTTGCCATTCTTGTTTGTGAGCGTATGCATCTGCTTGCCATCCCAGTGAAGTGTTGCAGCTGTTGGGGCGATCCAATTTTCTTGAATATCTTTGGCGATAGCACTTGTTATTGATCGTCGAGCCTTATCAGCAGTTGAATACGACTTGGCCACACGACGTGGATCACCTCCTGCCTCTTGAATTACAGCTTCGGTGAGCACAGCCTGTTGAACAGGAGTTATGTTTAGTCGAGTAGCAACAGACACGACTGAAGGCCTTTTCAGAATATCATGAGGAATAAAGGCAGACGTACCTGCATATGTTGATCTGTGGTGACTACGCTTCCTTTGAAGCTCTGGATCGCCTCTTCTTCAGTTTCTTCCAAGCTATCTGCAGAGGCACTATCATCAGAGCATACAGAACTTTTCATCTCTTGTACACTGGATGATTCATGACGTTCTCGTCTGAAGCTTCCGCTAAGATGCGTTTTTTCTTTTCTACGATCTTTATCAGCTTTCTTCTTGTCAACACTACCAAATGAGGCTACTCTGTCAGATTTCATTGACTCTAAAATGCTCTATCTTCCTCATTCTTAATGTTTTGTCATTGCATCTTTTGTCCATACACCAAAGGTCTTATCAAGACGTTCATTCATGGATTGCAACTTAGCCAAAGTGTTTGGAGATTCTCTGCGAGAATATTTGACGCAATTTGTTATTGTCATTAAGAAGTCAAGTATTAGTTTGCAGCATTGATGGTCTGAAAGCATAGGAATATTTGCTTTAGTGTAGAATGTTTTCAGCTGGATAAGGACTATGCTGGCAGATTCCATTTGAGTGGCTGTGTTTTGTTTGCCTTCACATATTTCTTTCTGGATGTGCCACATCACGCATCGAAGAACCTGCCAGCAAGTTGGGAGGCGGACTCCTGTCAATGTACCATCTCCTTCTGTAAGAGCATTGCAAGACCAAAAATGGCACTTGCTAATCTGGTCTTCTTAGCTTCCATTGTTACAGCTTCCATTGTTTCTGAAAGACAATAAGGATATTATTAGACTATAAGTGAAGTTTCGTTTATGGTACATGTTTTATGTAAATCACCCCTTTAGGGTGCATCAAACGCCCTTAGGTTCTTGGATTTTAATGTCTATTCTCTCAAATGTTATGTAAATCACCCCTTAGCAACTCTATATTAAAAGAAACATGTAAGTAGTCAACTGGTTGGTAAATAAAAAAAGATATTTTTACATAGCGCGGCCCCCGAAAATTGCCGCGAAAATATAAAAGTGACCGGTGGCCACCCAGGACTACCTCCGATTTAATTAATTTTTGGCATACACACTTCTAGCAACAAGTGTAACATTTGAGAGAATAGACATTAAAATCCAAGAACCTAAGGGCGTTTGATGCACCCTAACCTACCTACCTACCTAAATAACTTACCTACCTACCTAAATAACTTATCTACCTACATACCTACCTAAATAACTTACCTACCTACCTTCCTACCTACCTAAATAACTTACCTACCTACCTTCCTACCTACCTAAATAACTTACCTACCTACCTACCTACCTACCTACCTAAATAACTTACCTACCTACCTACCTACCTACCTAAATAACTTACCTACCTACCTACCTACCTACCTAAATAACTACCTACCTACCTACCTACCTAAATAACTTACCTACCTACATACCTACCTACCTACCTACCTAAATAACTTACCTACCTACCTAAATAACTTACCTACCTACCTAAATAACTTACCTATCTACCTACCTAAATAACTTACCTACCTACCTAAATAACTTACCTACCTACCTAAATAACTTACCTACCTACCTACCTAAATAACTTACCTACACCTACCTACCTAAATAACTTACCTACCACCTACCTACCTAAATAACTTACCTACCTACCTACCTAAATAACTTACCTACCTACCTAAATAACTTACCTACCTACCTAAATAACTTACCTACCTACCTACCTACCTAAATAACTTACCTACCTACCTACCTACCTAAATAACTTACCTACCTACCTATCTAAATAACTTACCTACCTACCTACCTACCTAAATAACTTACCTACCTAAATAACTTACCTACCTACCTATCTAAATAACTTACCTACCTACCTACCTAAATAACTTACCTACCTACCTACCTAAATAACTTACCTACCTACCTACCTAAATAACTTACCTACCTACCTACCTAAATAACTTACCTACCTACCTACCTAAATAACTTACCTACCTACCTAAATAACTTACCTACCTACCTACCTAAATAACTTACCTACCTACCTATCTAAATAACTTACCTACCTACCTACCTAAATAACTTACCTACCTACCTACCTACCTAAATAACTTACCTACCTACCTACCTAAATAACTTACCTACCTACCTACCTAAATAACTTACCTACCTACCTACCTAAATAACTTACCTACCTACCTACCTACCTACCTAAATAACTTACCTACCTACCTACCTACTTACCTACCTACCTACTTACCTACCTAAATAACTTACCTACCTACCTACCTACCTACCTACTTACCTACCTACCTACTTACCTACCTAAATAACTTACCTACCTACCTACCTACTTACCTACCTAAATAACCTACCTACCTACTTACCTACCTAAATAACCTACCCACCTACTTACCTACCTAAATAACCTACCTACCTACTTACCTACCTAAATAACCTACCTACCTACTTACCTACCTAAATAACCTACCTACCTACTTACCTACCTAAATAACCTACCTACCTACTTACCTACCTAAATAACCTACCTACCTACTTACCTACCTACCTACCTACTTACCTACCTAAATAACTTACCTACCTACTTACCTACCTACCTACTTACCTACCTAAATAACTTACCTACCTAAATAACTTACCTACCTACCTACCTACCTACTTACCTACTTACCTACCTAAATAACTTACCTACCTACCTACCTAAATAACTTACCTACCTACCTACCTAAATAACTTACCTACCTACCTAAATAACTTACCTACCTACCTACCTACCTACCTAAATAAATAACTTACCTACCTACCTAAACTTACCTACCTACCTACCTACCTAAACTTACCTACCTACCTACCTACCTAAACTTACCTACCTACCTAAATAACTTACCTACCTACCTACCTACTTACCTACCTACCTACCTAAATAAATAACTTACCTACCTACCTAAATAACTTACCTACCTACCTAAATAACCTACCTACCTACCTAAATAACCTACCTACCTACCTAAATAACTTACCTACCTACCTAAATAACTTACCTACCTACCTATGGACTTACCTACCTAAATAACTTACCTACCTACCTATGGACTTACCTACCTAAATAACTTACCTACCTACCTACGGACTTACCTACCTAAATAACTTACCTACCTACCTACGGACTTACCTACCTAAATAACTTACCTACCTACCTACGGACTTACCTACCTAAATAACTTACCTACCTACCTACGGACTTACCTACCTAAATAACTTACCTACCTACCTACGGACTTACCTACCTAAATAACTTACCTACCTACCTATGGACTTACCTACCTAAATAACTTACTTACCTACCTACGGTCCTACCTACCTACCTACCTAAATAACTTACCTACCTACGGTCCTACCTACCTACCTACGGTCCTACCTACCTACCTACGGTCCTACCTACCTACCTACGGTCCTACCTACCTACCTAAATAACTTACAAATCAATGAAAGAAAGCCAACCCCAAACCCGTTTGGGGTGGCTTTCTTTCATTGATCCAAAACAGCACCCTAGTTCAACCTCAATCCAAATTAAAAGATTTTAACATCAACATTCCTTGAAAACTTTGTCCAGGTCATTGCTTGATCGCATTTAGCACACAGCATCACTTTTTTAATAAGATTTTTTCCCTTACACCAATTTATTACTGGCAATGGATCTTCAATCAATAATGGTAACACTAGTTTGAAAAGTTGATGCTGTCATCTTGCCCTCAAACTTCTGAATGGGTTTTACATTTCAGGACTTATTTATAAATATATCAAAACCTATGGTAAAATTATTGAATGCCAGGTTAAGTTAACCGTATGTGTTTGATGACTGGTTAGGTTAAGTCATGATATTTTTGTTATAACTAATGAAAATATCATGACTTTACCTAACCAATTGTCAAGGGTGTACAATTAACCTAAGAGACATTCTAGGACAGATCAACCAATGCAAAACACCACTCTGACTCAGATTTGGGTAAAAATTGGTATATAGGGTTAGTTTGTGTTCCAAATCCACTGGTTCAAACAAAAAAGCTCTATGACTAATGGTTTTTAAGTTATTGGCCCCCAAAATTTAGGGCCCCCCCCTTTACCATGCCCAATTTGACAAGCAATATCTCCCATCCAATTAATCATAAACTGAAAATATTACACATTTTTGGAATCAGCAAGATTAGATCTATCTGATAATACTAATGTTAGCTTTGTAAAGCAATTTTCAAAATTTTACTCCCCATCTCCACCATTTGCTTGACCCCCTACCAGGGTTGGTACCCAAAAACCCAAGACCAAAAATCCAGCAAAAACCCAACCTAAAAACCCACATCAATTTACTTCTCATAAACTTATTTTTAACTTGGCATTTTTCATAATGTGGTTATTCAGTCCTATATATTAACAACTAAACTATAATTAATGTGATAACTTGATAAGGCCAATATAAACTAAAATTTCCAGAAACTATTTATTTGACATGTTTCATTATGAACCTTGTATCTAATACTGTATCTAATTTATGGGTCATTCTCTGTCAGATCAACCAGTGCCTAACACCCTCATCTCTCAGATTTTGCTGAAATTTGGTTTATAGGGAGTTTGTGGGCCCTGAATCCATTTCTGAAATTATAAGGTCAATCCGACCAACGGTTCAAGAGATATGACCTCGGGAAATTTGAGGTCACTTGCGAGGTCACTAACATTTGGCGACCCATAACTTGGGTAATAATGGTCACAATTATATAAAAGTATATATATTTAGAATCAGAAAACGACAAGGAATCCAAATATGCAAGTTTTAGAACTCTAGGTTGAAAAATAAAAATGTTACACTGTAACCAAAATTTGAGGTCACGATTTGACCTCTGGGGTATCAAATGAGAATTTTTTTTTTAAATGTAAAAATGAAGGCATAGGCATTGGCTATTAGAATCAGCAAAAAAAAGTTTGTTTATGTTAGTATTTTTCATGTAACTAACATATAAGTGAACACCATATTCATAAGTTGTGCGTCAATTCTACCTATTTTTTCACACTTAAGCTCATAATTTGACCTATAGAAATTAAAATTACATTTTTTATAGATATAAAAACAAAGGCAAAAAATGTAAAATTGTATTTCACTGCTAATCTACACTGGCAATAATAGTTATAATAGTGAAAGGGGAAGACCTACTAAGAGGATTCATGTGCTAGCCTAATACAATTTTTGCATGCTCGATGCTCTCATCAATTTCTTTTTGTGGAAAAATGCATTGAATTCTGCTGCCTCCTCTTAGGGTAGGACAACTCATTACAGTTAATATATGATGTCCTGGCACTGCACATGAATCCTTGTTTGATGGATAATAATATGCACTTGATCCTGATGACCCAGAGGGATGTAGAAAGTTCACAGTGAAATCATCAAACTCTTCACAATATTCCTCCACAATTCCATACCAAACTTGCATGTCATAATGCAGCCAACATACTCTCCTGGTTTGACACATTTTAGGTTACCAAGCATTGCAGGTTCATTAGTAAAATGACTTTTCCTTATTCTTTCTTTTCTCCAATGCCACTTGAAATGGGATACACCATCAGTTCTTCCTTGTTTAGGGAAACAAATCTATGATATTTCTGAGTTCCAGGAATAGCCCTACTATCCTTGAATCGATGTTCCAACCGTTCTTCTGCATCTTTCAAATCAGCTGTAGTTACAAAGAAAAAATTTATCTTCTTGCTCAAGTTTTCTTCACAAAACTGAAACATGTGTTCTGGTGTAAGAATTTGCCTCTCTGTAGTTCTCTGCAAACTGGCACGAGCAGTAGCTCTTTTCACTGTTCCTCCAATCCCATCACATGCATTTTTGCCATGGGATGTAGCAAAGAAGTGCCATTCACAAGACAGACCAAAATCCTCTTCATGGTAACAGAGATTTGTGAAGTTGTATCTGTTCTTATATTGGCCAGCACATCCATCTGAGAAATAGTGCACCACCTTCAATTGTGGGCATCTGAATTTAACATATGTCATAAGCTTCAATATGAATGAGTAAACCATTATAGTGTTGTGTTTTAGTGATGCAGATAAGAAACAGACACTAAAATGGCTAAGTTCCTGGTCTGCAGATGATGTATAATAGATGACAAAAGGGTGAACTGCACACTGTGAATTGTCCCAGTGAAACCCTTGGGCAGCATCCTGGACAATGAAAGAATAATTCTCAGAGAAATCACCTACTATAACTACCTCGCTCTGAGGTGGTAGTGTTTCTTTCAACTGCTTGAAGTACTGTGATTGTTGCTGAGCAACAAAGTGATGATGAACCATGCGGGATATTTTCATGCTTAGGGATAAGTATTCATGAAGTGGCTCCACCTTATCAACCATTGTACAACGGTCAACAGTCACCCATTGCTTGTAAGATATTTCATTTGGAGCTGATTTCACACTGTCAAGTAACTCAAGAAAATCCAGGACACCCTCTTCTCTTGGGCAATCATTGCAAAGTTGCATCATGCAAGCCTCTCTTTCTGTACTGCAGACACTGTAATCCATAAGATCCTTGTATGAAAGACCTCTTTTTCCCAATGCAGCCAGCTGCAATTTTGGATTTTGATGGTATGTGCAGACACAGACAGAATGAGTCCCACCACTACCGGCAAGCACACAATATGATGGCCGTAATTTTGCAAATGTGGAAAATCCTATTTTGGGATTCTTTTCATCATTTTTATATAGTTCAAACATCTCTCTTAAATTCCCGAGGACCAATCGTTTTTGCACCTTCATTGCACCTTCAGCACTGATAACTTTCACGCAATCCTTTTGGCCAGGACACATACGACTAACCTCTTCTGACTCATAGAATCTTCTAACTATATCTTTGTGTTCTTCAGATATCACTTTTCCTTTGCTCATTAGTGGAATCTTCGGAAGGATTCCATGTTCTGATTTAAGTGAACGGCTTCTTTTCACCATGTATGTTGTAGTTTGAAAGAAACTAGCTGTTTTTTCAATTGTGTATGGTGAGAGTGTCAATATTTGTAGTTTGTGATGGTGACATTTGCTCTCCAGGAATGACTGTTTCAATTCATTCATTAATTTGTCTAGATGTTTTTCAGATTTAGTTTCAGGTTTTGAAGTATCACTTACCTCCTCGGTAATTTGAACACCATAACTGAGTTCTAGCCTCTCCTTCAGGTGTTTCTGAGCAGATGATAGCTTACCACGAGCCTTGCACTTTTTCTGGCTTAATGACAGCCCTTCTGAAAAGAACAGAAAAAAAGGTTTCACACACCTGAATATTAGTAATTAAATATTAATTATAGTACCTTAAATGCTATATAATTGGCTATATAGTAGATCAAACAGACCTTGTAGTAAAGTATAAGTTATTATATTAATTTATTACTTACTTTTTTTAACTGGTGTTTGGTCCAGAAATGCTAGAACTGGTTCAACTGAAGTTGAAGGATTTTCCTTTATCAAGCAATCACTGTCATTGTCCAGATCTTGAATTGAAGAGATGTTACTCAAGCCACTGATAGTAGATGATTCATTTGAATCCTGCTCAGACTCGTTGTTTTCAGTGGTACTAAGTATAGTGGGGTTTTTCATTATCAGTGTCCAGCAGTTCACACACAACAATGAGTCTTTTTTCACTCTTCCAGCACATTTTTCAACAAGTACATCAGTCACTTTTCTAAGATTGATTGTTATGCGTTTCTTGTGTTTTTGAATAGGGTCCTGGCAGTATTTCAAGTGCCGAACCATTGTATTTTGATCTGTAAAGATATAGGATTTACAATTAGGTAATATATATTTTTTAGAAAATATATAGCTATACACTTAATATTTTAGGCCTTGATAGTCTCTGAGGCTCATTAAAACACCATACCCACCAGCCACCCACAGTGCTGGCTGGAACTGTACTAACCTGTAGACAAGGAATTTTGCAACTATCTGTGTTGATTCTGCACTTAGACAAGTAGCAACATGTTTCAACAGGTTTGTTTAGGCTACATGTGAGCTTAGTCTTCCCCTTTCACTATTATAACTATTATGCCAGTGTAGATTAGCAGTGAAATACAATTTTTATTAAATTCTTGGAGCTTGAGGTCAAATTGATAGCTAAGATATAAAAATTCCTTGAAATGACAAGCAATTTATAAATATGGTGTTCACTTATAAGTTAGTTACATGAAAAGTACCAACATAAACAAACTTTTTATGATTGTTTCTATTAGTCAAGAACTCTGACTTTGTTTTTTATATCTATAAAAAATGTAATTTTAATTTCTATAGGTCAAATTATGAGCTTAAGTGTGAAAAAATAGGTAGAATTGACGCACAACTTATGAATATGGTGTTCACTTATATGTTAGTTACATGAAAAATACTAACATAAACAAACTTTTTTTTGCTGATTCTAATAGCCAATGCCTATGCCTTCATTTTTTACATTTAAAAAAAAATTCTCATTTGATACCCCAGAGGTCAAATCGTGACCTCAAATTTGGGTTACAGTGTAACTTTTTTATTTTTCAACCTAGAGTTCTAAAACTTGCATACTTGGATTCCTTGTCGTTTTCTGATTCTAAATATATATACTTTTATATAATTATGACAATTATTACCCAAGTTATGGCTCGCCAAATGTTAGTAACCTCGCGAGTGACCTCAAATTGCCCGAGGTCATATCTCTTGAAACATTGGTTGGATTGACCTTATAATTTCAGAAATGGATTCAGGGCTCACAAACTCCCTATAAACCAAATTTCAGTAAAATATGAGAGATGAGGGTGTTAATTTCAATTTTTTTTGGTTGATCTGACAGAGAATGACCCTTATCTATCTTCTAATTGGCTACCTATATCTAAAAATAAATCATGTTTCTTTTCAGCTTTATAATTTAAATAATTTAAGTAGTACCTGATATTGATTACACAGCTCAACAAAAAATTTTTTTTGTTTCATTGCCAAGGAAATTCATACGAATTTAGGGTATTTTGGGGTTGCTGAATTCCAAAATGAAAGTAGTTTTTCCGATTTGGCTCTAGTTCTTGAGATAATGAATACCCTCAATTAATAGGAAACATAACCATAACGCGTGCATATGGGAAACTACCGGAACATTCTAGATGGTGAGACCAAATAAAATGCCATTATGTATTTCATGTGTTTACTTTTGTATGATTTGAGACAATTTCAATGCGATTTGTAAGTAGGCTCCGCCTGAACATTAAATTGTTTGCATTTTTACGTGTTTCAATGGGGTACCAATTATCTCATAAATTAGAGCCAATCTAGCAAAACCGATGTCATATTCGGAGTCAGCACCACAAAGTTACCCCAAAATCACTCTAATATGATTGGCAATAAAATGAGTGTTGACCAGTGTTATTGATCAGTATGTTCAGCATCTTTTGACCTTAGGTGGCGGTAGATTCGAACCAACATTGCTGCCTTTTCTTCCCCTAACGTATTTCGCATTTTACTCCATACCAAGCCAAACGTTGAAAAAAATCTTTCCAATGATCAAGAAACTGGCTGGACAACTATGAATAGATCTCATAAATTTAGCAAAACCTAATGGTAACCTGGTCTCTTTTTTTTCTTTCATTTCAACAATTTTCCACCAATTACTAGCTGTAGAGCTCACTATACTATCTTTGAATAAATAAGGAGGAAAAATTAGTGCATCTTTTAAGTGGAATGCATAATATCCTGCCATGTTTTCTGAATTTATTTCAATCAGCCATTCTTCAGCCTCTTCCTCTTGAACTCTATTCAGTTTTTGTCCTCAAAAATAATAGAACTGTGTGGAAACAAAAATAAAGCTAATAATATAGATTATATAATTTATGTTATGGTACCTAATTTTAGTAATTTATGCTAATTGTTATCTAATATGGCAATGCCAGATGATTTGATTCAGATTAGAGAAAACTCTTCTGCCCATACAGTTGAGTTACCTATGTTTTATATATTGATAGTAGTTAAGCATTTAGGTCCTATTTACCTTCATAGGTTGGGTCAGTTATATTTGCCAAAAGGTGACATGGCTCCATAGTTTTTTTAAATCTCTTAATAATAATATCTTTGTATGGAGCTAATTTTTCATCTTGGATTAAATTGAGCCAAATTTCAACAGCATCAGATAATGTTGTATTATCAGCCTGCAACTGTAACAAAAAAAAAAAACTATAAAGTTATATATGGCTGAATGAAAACATCTGTAAACATCTAGAATTATGCATTGTCAGAATTTATGTTTTGGTGTTACAAGTTACAACACATATAAAATGAAGTGTATTTTAATTATTTATTAGTAGTGCTTTAGTACAGGATTATATAAATAAAATGTGCACTATAAGTCTATAAAATATCTTGAAATTAATATTGGTATTTAAAGTTAAGTAATTTTAACTGCATAATATAAGCACACCTTATCTAGAGCATTTCCAACAAGTAAGAGTTGTGACTGTAAATTGAGTGCCTCTCTCTGTATAGATAAGTTATCTATCAATTTTCCAATGTTGTGATCAATGTCTTCAATATGCTCTCCTCTTATTTCTATATATAGAGAGTAATTTGACAAATAGGTTTTTATGCATTCTGAGAAATCCATCTGGTTTCATTTGGTAGTTGTGGCATCATACCACCTCTCTCCATTAACCAACCCTAAAATATAATTTTTATTACAAATATTGCTGGATTTGACAGCATAAATAAATAGCCTATGCATCTTATTAATGAGTCATGAATTAGGATTCACACTGCTGACAGTGCTAGTGCTAATGCATAAAAGTAAAGCTGACAGTAGCTAATTTATTAGATTTGCTTTTAGCTTACATGAGGTTGGTGATGGTTTCAGAAATATTTGTTAATTTCTACAACATGCTTGAGAACTGATTTTGGGGAGACATCTTTTTCTACCAAGTTTAGTTGGTGTGCTGAACAGCCATAAGTAATAAGACTGTAGAACTTTGTCCTTAAGAATTTCTCTCATTCTTATCATTTTGTTTTCGTTATCAGTGCATATAGCAAATACCTGAAAATAAAATGTTATAACTCATAAGGAACTGAGCATTTGAGTATACCAAGGCGGAGAATTACATTCAGTTTATAACTAAAATAAAATGTACCTACAAAATAGTAAGTCCTTGAAAGTGACAACCCCAGTCTATAAGGACAAAGGCTGAAAAAAAACTAGTTGGTAGAATTCTAAGGGTTTATTAGCAATCAACTTGAATTATTTACAAGAACTAGAATGGGTTATGAGCTTGCGTCTAAACATGGCTTAAGATCAAGAAATGGAAATCCAACTTGAATTATTTACAATTACAATGACAAAAAAATACTGGACAACAAAAACGGAATTTCCATTAACAGAAAAAAAACTTTAACCTATACCAGAATGGTACAATTAGAAAACACAATTGACCTCACTGGACCTAACATCCTTAAGCTAGAATTGAGGTCAATCCAATCATACCTATCTATTATAGTGAAGCCATGGAGAAACTAAACCTGAAGCTAGAAATACCTTAACCTGCACACCGTTATGCACAGGCAATGTCTATTTATCACAAGGCACTCTGTTTTTTCTTGAACTTTTCGTATTCTTAAATTTAGTTGGCAGGCTAGAACTTCCACAAGCGGAAGCCAACTATGAATTGAATATTTAAGGCAAAGTTTTCTGACAAGAATGGAACTAAACCAGACTACTGAGCTAGTCAGGCATTAAGCAAGACTAACTCCGCCCATATGGGGGTTGCATCCTGAAAAAAGAGAAAAGATGTTATTCAAGAGAACTCCACTACACTCACCCCTCCGAGCGGTGAGTACCACCACTCAAAAAGTGAGTGCAGCGAAGCCCTCTCCCACATCCATTCTTTCAGGGAATTGCCACCTCCCCATCCTGACACCAAGCTCCAAGTTTTCCTTTCTCCATGGCTACTAAACACTAGACAATTATATACATACATGAATCAATGTAATAAGGTCCTATCACCTTCAAAACCCTACCTAGTTACAATATAACTTGATACAATTTCTTTCCTTAAGAGGCTAATCACAATCCTCCTTGCTTGAAACTGAAGCCACCTGCACAATTAATGTCCTTGATTAATATCCTCACTAGCCCATCACTATCATGTACCTTGGCCCTGGTCCACCCATCCATACCTCCTGATTGGTAGACATCCCTACCAAAGGTGGGGTCCGCTTGCTCAAGGCTAGAGGTAACTGCGTGGGCTGGCCATGCCCCTCTGATGAGCAGTCCTCCAGAACCCCCTCCTATAGACAAGAATGGTGGTGCATACTGGAGCAAGGCCTGGAAGACCCCCCTCAAGCTGATTCTTGAAGAGTGGAAGAGCCAATAATGGCTCCCTCCCTGAAAACACCTCCCATGAAGTCGGAAAGCGTGATTTGGGGTGTTGGGGGCGACTGGAGGCAGGTAAGGACAGGGACATGCACCGGAAGCTGCATGCATGACACTCAAAGCAAGTACAAAGTGGTGACAAGTGAGGCATGTGCATGATCAGGCAGAGGCATGCAAACCAAAAATTACCGCACTTAACCAAGCTCAAGGTATGGTATCCAGTATCACTATGTGCAGTCACTTTGTTCTAAAAAAATTTACACTAGCTTCCTCCATGGCTTTACTAGCTAGGCCCTACCTATACATTACGGTACAGCAAGATATACCAATTTTCATATATATCTTAACCAAGGCTCCGTAAAGCCGTTACAAAAACTAGATACACCATTACATTAAACCTAGAAATACTTATTTTTAACATCAAAAATATAATCATAGTACCATCAACTTAAATACAATACATAATCCTATATACATATACAGGAATACCTCGGATAAGACGGTTTCAAACAGGACGGATTTCGCAATAGGACGGATTGAATATTATAATATAAAATTAATTATTTAATGTAATATTTAAGATATTTATAAAAGGAATGTCAGTGCGACGATATATTAAGTTTCAAACAACCCGCGCGCGGTCTATACTACAAGTTTTTGGAAAAATTATAACATCAGAAATGTTATAGAAAACATCAATCAAGCGTGGCTTGAAGTCACTGCGAGTAATATGTGAGCAGTGTGGAAAAATATTCTACCACATTGTGCAACTGATTTTTGTGGTTTCGAAAATCACATTGCAGGAGTTGCAACTGACATTGTTAGCATTGGGAAGGATCTTGGATTCGAAAATGTTGATGCACCAAATGTTATCGAGTGCATTGAATCGCATTCGAAAGATCTAGACAATGAAACTCTAATCAATCTAGAACAACAACGAGTTTATGAAGAAGAAGCGAAAGAGGAAGATGCAGAAGCAGAAGACGTTCCTACAAAAGAATTTTCAACTGGTGATATTGCATTCTTATTGTTTTATTTCACATTTAAACATGTTAAATCATTATAATTATCGAAAATAATCATACAAAAAACGTAATTTAAAATGTCTTGGAACGACCTACAGTATTTCCCATTAAAACATGCCTCGAACAGGGCGGTTTCAAACAGTGCGGCATGTCGGCGGAACGAATTAACCGTCTTATCCGAGGTATTCCTGTATACATAATTAGACAAGGTCGAAAAAATCACTTGATTGTTAATTAAATTAATCATGAACATATTCCAGAGGCCTAGAGGGTACTAATGGTAGCTCCCTTCAGGACTTCTGGAATGAGTTTATGGAGGAGAATCACCAGCCAACTCTTGAATTACTCCCAACCCCCTCCCAACAGACTGGAGTCATTCATGAGCTAGTTTACTGTTAGCTTAATAAAGCCCTAGTTTCTGAACAGATATTTTTGACTGAGGATAAGCTTAATCTATTGGGAGTCCTTGAACCAGTTACCGGGCTAAATTGCCACTCTTGAGAAACTAATTGCTGGCCTAACAGCTGGTAAATCTGCTCCTCATCATCCTGCCCATTTTCTAAAGTGTTCTCCAGAGCTTCCACCAAGGAAGAAAGTTCTGGAGGATCACTAGTGGGTTAAGGTTCATTTGGGACATGGAAAACTCTGTCTTGGACCTATTGAACCATCACCTTCTGGATCTAGACTCCCAGGAAATTCCTCAGGATCTATCACACCTTAACAGACAGCACTTGAAGGAGCACTATGAGGAATAGGGGACAGATCCTTGATTTCCTCCACTGGGGAACAAGCTTCCTTCTCAGAATCACTACCAAGGTAGTCTTGACCCTTTCCAAAGTGACATTTTTTTGTTGAGAATGAGGCCTAGTCAGAGGTTTGGGTGAGCTAGACAG
The DNA here is from genome assembly GCA_023014485.1 of Bathynomus jamesi. Classification (NCBI taxonomy): domain Eukaryota; kingdom Metazoa; phylum Arthropoda; class Malacostraca; order Isopoda; family Cirolanidae; genus Bathynomus; species Bathynomus jamesi. The sequence continues at coordinate 197,730 of JAJOZX010008198.1, read as the reverse complement.
GATACCTGGAGGATTCACTTTGGATGGCACCTCATCCGGGAATCCAGAAAAGTCAAGTTCATCCGGGAATCCAGAAAAGTCAGGTCAAAAGAACTTGAAGTGCATTCAGAAGAATCTGAAGAACTTGAACTTTCACTCAGATCAGCAAGCCATGGTCTAGATTTAACCCTATTCTGATCTGGAAATCCTAGAAACTCGCTCGAATCACTACTAGAATCAAAGAGATCGGTCTCATCTTCTGACGAACTGTCCCACAAACAGAAAAGCCTGGGGGACAAACTGGAACACTTGGGGTTTCAAACCCTAGAAAACTCTCATCCTCCCTCCTCCATGCTAGCCCAGGGAACCTGAACTAACCTGGAATAACTAGGATGATTCTTCAAGAAATCGGGAGCCTCCTTCCAGCTCCTCAACTGAGAATGATGAACTCGACTCATGGATAAGTGTGGCTGCTGATCTGGATAAGCTGGTGAAATGACATAGGTCACACCATTCTCTGCCGCTCGATCAACTTGAAACGGCCCACAGTACTTGGGCAGAAACTTGTTAGAAACTAGATTACCTTTGGAACAACCTTTCGAATGACAAGTTGCCCCTTGGTAAAGGGACAAAAACCAGGATGTCCTGGATACCACTGTTCTTGAACTGGAGTGGGAATAGAAACTGGAATAGGATCTGGATGAGCGGATGATAACAAGAACTGGGCTGGAGACATAGTCAACTCGGAATGAATCGTACCATTGTAGGTCATAATGGCCATTGGGAGATTCAAATCCCACGAGCTAGAATCTTGAACAAGATTCCGTAGAAGCTCACCAATGGTACGGTTGACCCTCTCACTGCACCATTGCTCTCTGGATGGTTTGGGGTCGTGCAAACGTGAGTGATCCCGTATCGAGATAACATCTGCTCGAACTCCTGACCCTTAAATTCTGGACCATTATCAGTTAACAACCGACAAGGCCGGCGCAAAAGAGTGGGCAACACTCGAAACTCGAAAAGACGGGCAATGGTACTGGAAGTCTTGTTGGAAAATGGAACAGCCACTACCCACTTGGAGTAGTGGTCCACCACCATTAAACATCCTAGATTCCCCGAGGTGTCCTGGGGAACAATACTAGATCCACAGCCACCAGCTCAAATGGTGCCTGGGTCACGATCTTCAGGGTAGGTGGAGCCCTGATCTGGCTAAGCCTTATTGAGCTGGCACTGGGAACAAGATGTGACCACCTCTTGCACAACTTGATATAACTGAGGATGAAACACTTCCCCAGACAAACATCTAAGACCTTGTTTCGGCCTATGTGTGCCATTTCTAGATGGATAGTAATGGCCAGCTCAATCAGGAAATTAAAAGGTACTAGAACTTGGGGAAACCTTTCTGGTTCCTCGTACTTAACTAGAAGACCATTCTCAAAGTAGATATCTTTAAGATAACGACGATATCTCACTAGAGCTTTAGGACAATACCCAAAACCACCCTTATCTAGATAGGACTTAAGTTGTCTCAACACCCGATCACTTTTTTGAAGAACCTCAAGGTTAACTTCATCTAGAAATGAACATGGACGCAAATTTCCAACTACCAGCGGTTCTTGATGACTGGAGGGTTCCTCCAACTCTGCCAGAAAAGTAGCGAGAATCTCACCCTCCTTCATGACCCTGTCAGTGGACAAATCCAGGTCAATCCCGGCGGCAGACAAGAAATTCGCACCCAGGAGAAAACAACAAGGAATAGCTTGATCTTCAACAAGAGCAAATGGGTGATCATTAATAGTTACGTTAGAGCCAAGTGACACAGTAAGTTGTACATAGTTATAAACTACCACCTTTTTTCAGCCACACCTTGAATGTTAACCAGAATATCTTGTGAATAATCCCTCGAATTTCCTAAAATTTCACGCCAGGCTACTCGAGATATGAGGGAGATCTCAGCTCCAGAATCCAATAAAGCACAGTAGGTTTCGTCTTGACAAGCAAGTGGGACAACTGCTCTAAAGGCACCTGAATGTGGACAAGCAATATCCACCTCAAGGGTGGGAAAATTGACTTCACATTCTACTGGGCCATTCTCGATCTCCAAACTCGAGCAACCTGCCCCTATTGGTTCTGAATCCAAGTCTCTCTCATACAAAGAATTTAAACAAGTCAAGAAGACGGGACAAGACTGAACATATTTATTGGATTCACTCAATAAATTGAAATGAACACCACCTAGACACTGGACATGCACCCTATCAAGAAGTTCTGAGGGTTCTGTTACACGCTGATTCTTGACTTCAGGGTGGTAAATTAGAGGGTTTTCAGCACCAAAGTGCAATACAACATCCACTTGATACATCTCACAGAAAACTTTCAAGATCTCTGGTGATGCTGGCTGCCCTGGAATTGTCATAAGTCGAAGATGTTGCTTCTGCTTGCTATTCAACTTGATTCCGTACGTTGTAGGATGACTTAGCAGCTCTTCCACCAACTGCTTTCGAAGAAATACTGGACTCTCTGGAACTTCACGATCTAAGTCATGAACAAGAACATACCACAAACACTCGATCAAGGAATCACCTCCCCCCTCCGGCTTAAATCTTACAAGTAAGCCCTTGGGGAGTTCTGCCGAAATTGCTGGGGTGCCCTCTTCATGCTCAACCTGGAAGTGTCTGGATAACGCATCTGCAGCTTGATTGTCTTTGCCTGGAACATAACGAAGCTCAAAATCAAACTCAGCAAGATCTTCAACTGTTCGAGCAAGCCTGTCATTGACTAATCTCATATTATGGAGATAGAACAATGCTTGATGGTCCGTGTTCAGAATGAATGGTATTCCGTACAGGAAGGCTCTGAAGGTCTTGACTCCCCAGCGCATCGCTGCTAGTTCACGCTCTGTAACCGAATATTTCTTCTGAGGACTAGAAAATGTCATTGATGCGTGAGCAATGATTCGAACTTGACCATCCTGAACTTGAGTAAGACAAGCACCTGCACCAATGGCTGATGCATCCACCCACAAGTTCAATTTCTCTGCTGTTTCGATAATCAGGAAAAGCCAGTTCTACCTCATTTTGCATCTCTGCCTTGAGCGTCTGGAAGGATTCTTCCAGCTCTGGTGTCCACTGGATAACTGAATTCCTTGATCTTCCTGTAAGTTCTGATAAGGGTTTAGCAACTGCTGAACACTGTGGCAAGAACTTCCTTTGGAAATTCACCAAGCCCAGAAATTCTCGAAGTTCCTTGATGTTCTTGGGCCTTGGGAAGTTCTTCACCTTTTCCATATACTCTGGCGATTTTGACAATCCACTGGAACTGACTATATGACCTAGAAATGGAACTGTCGACTGGAACCATCTACACTTTGGTGGTTTGATCTTGATATCATGTTCTTCTAAAACCTTGAGGACTTTTTCAACTAGCTGGAGATGGGCCTCGAATGACTTTTCCATAATTAAAATGTCGTCAATATACACCAGAACCTTCTTCCTTGAAAATCCCTTCAGCACACCTTGCATTTCTCTCTGGAAGGCTGAAGGCGCGTTCTTCAATCCAAAACTGAGTTTCTTGAATCTCCAGTGTCCATGAGGGGTCGAGAAAGCTGTATAATCTCGACTCTTCTCCTCGATTGGCATTTGATAATAACCCCGGACTAAATCCAGGGTGGTAAAGAACTTGACACCATGTAGACTGTAGACAGAGTCTGTCAAGTTTGCCATCGGGAATCTATCAGGCTTGGTTACCTTGTTCAGTTTACGGTAATCCACACACAAACGTATGGATCCATCTGGTTTCCTAATTGGTACCACTGGAGCACTCCAAGGAGATGTTGTAGGCTCGATAATTCCTAGCTGATGAAGTTCTTGACACTGATCATCGATGACTTGATCAATCGGTTCTGGAAATCTCCTTGGTCGCTGAAATATTGGCGTGTCATCGTATAACTCAATACGGTGTGGAGTCATCTGAGCAGTCCCCACATCGAATCTCCCCGACTAAGAACGGCTTTTCTGGAATTAAGCAAGTTATAAACTTGAGATTTCTGGTGGGAATCCAGCTCAGGTAAGTCAATTTCTGAAGTTAGACGTTCTGGTGTCCATTCCAGAAAAGATGAGACCAACTCATCATCATTTTCTGATTCCATACCTACACAATGTACTTGATGTGTCACTGTATCATTAGTGTCTTCTGGATTTGGTGTAGGATCGAGTTCAACTAGAGTGTAAATGTGTCCCATCATGTCTCCTACCTTTGATTCTACCAATAGGTTTCCCTGTAGTGTAGACTAGAATGGAAGGGCAATCTAGATTTACAATCCCTGGAACACCTACCACTTTCTCTCCAAGATGCACGCTTGAAACTGTCCCATCATAGAACCATTCACCCGAATTTCTTGAACATGGACATGTACCATCATCATTTACTCCTTGAGGTTCCCACTGAATTTTTACTTCTACAGGTCCACAATCATTCACCTGCACACCTTCTACAGCCCAACACTTAACCTTGTAACAAATCCTTTTGCACTCTTCTCCATTCGTACCTAGATAAATTTCCCACGTAGAACCATCAGTGTTCTTCCCTGAAACCCGTCTACGTGCTAGACTAATCTGTAATTTGTTAGCCTGCAGAAAATCTAAACCTAGAAAAATGGGATATTTAAAATCCAACATGTGAAGGATGTGAAACTTGAAAGGGGACATTACAATACCATGCAAAGAAACTGCGAGTAGGACTGAACCCATAGTTTCCCTTGAAGCATCGGGACCTACACCTCAAATTCTGGAAATATCTGTAGTATCTATTGGAATCCCAAGTTGTTGTGCCAGTTCACTGGAAATTAAGCTAACTTGTGCTCCCGTGTCAATTAACCCTGAGATGTTAGTGTCTTGAAGGGTAACATCAATGGTTAACACTTCTGCAGGTTCAAGTTCGGCAAACTGGACACCTCGAAAATGACCTCCTGGAATGTCTGGACCATGAACCGCCTCATCTGCAATGTTACACCTAGGTATTTGGGCTCGAGGTGCTGGTTTAGGTGTCCATGAAGATGCTAGAGGATTCAGTTCATTTCCAGTGGTTTTTGGATACTGCTGTTCCGAACTGGGTAATTCTGGATGTCCAGGGGTGGCATCATCACCCACCTCAGACGCTAAATCCATGGTCTGGTTGGTATTCATCTGGAGAGGTCTTCTGTCATCTTTGACTGGGATCTCATGATGATAATCGGGTTCTTGAAGATCATATCTTGAAGATTGGACTTCAGCTTCCAATGAGCCCCTGATCTCATTGGAACTGATTAGTTTCCCGACTGTTGTTGATTGTGGTGGGTGGCTTCATTATTTTGGTTTCCTTGAGACAAATTTTCTTGACCTTGTCTTCTAGAAGGGCAGAACATTCCTGGATGAGGTCCTTGACACAAAGGACAGTGGTAGGAAGGTGATGTCCCAGAGCTTGATTGCCGTTGCTGCTGATTGCGAGGGCAATCTTGAACCATATGATCCAGACTACCGCACATAAAACACGCTCCTTTCCATCTTCTGCAGTCCTGTTGAAGGTGTCCCTTCCTTGCGCACCACTGACATACCTTGACCTCTGTATCTTCTTGGGATCTTGACTGACTGGAGTTTCTTTCACGCTCCTGAGAACGTTGTCCTCCCTGCTGATTTCGATCTTGAGATTTTCGACGATCCCTTCCTTGACATTGACCTGGGGACTTCTGATTTCCATTTTTATTCCCAGAATGGAAGAGGCGAGTTCCATTCCATTGTCCTTTTTCATAACCTTGGTTGTTTCGATATTGTTGGTTAGGTGTCTCGTGTCTGGATGACTCTGGAAGGCTTGGGAGATGGAGGGATCTGCACCGGGAAAACCTCAATGGTTTCTTGCCTTGGAAGGGATGGTCCATCACTTGAATGCATGGCCACCAAATCCTGAATGTTGGACCAAGTCACCTTCTTGTTATGCAAGGTCTTGTTCTCATTGATGATCCGGGTCAGTTGTTGTGACAGCCCAGCTGGAACTGTCTCCAAGAGCTTCCTCCTCAACTCCTTGCTTGTCTCGAGTGCTTTATTTGGGAAGGCCTGGTGAGCCAGAGTCTCGAGTCTTGCAGCATATACATCTGGTGTCTCTCCAGGCTTCATTGTCGCATTCTTGAATTCTGACACCTTGCCAGTTGTGAAGGTTTTCTTCATTCTCTTGTAGCATGCCAACAATCTAGCCTTCATCTCATCATATGCCATGCTGCAACCCCCATAAGCATTATACAAATCCCTGAACTTTCCCATTAGATGTTTTCCAAGTGTTCCAGTCCAGTCTCTCCGTTCACAAGTAAACTTGGCTGAGCAATGACGTTCAAAGGCTTCTAGATATTCAGGAAAAGATCTTCCACTTGACACATCAAATTCATCAAGATCTGGAGCACTGGTAGGATAAACTCCTGGTGCCATCCTTGAACCGTTGTTACTCTTGAAAGTGGAGGAACGCATAGTACGTTTAACCCTCCTCTCAGCATCTGGAAGACTGGAGGTCTTATCTGAAGAACTGGAACTGGAGCTGGTTGATCTATTGCGTTGTGTCTTGATGGGTTTAGGAGATGCCAGCTTTGTCTTTTCTTTCTTGAAAGTTCGTGTTCCTCTGCTGGTACCTTCTTCCCTGTTCGAGACATTCTCTACATCATCCAGATTCTCAAGTTCAGGCATTGAGTCATAAGAATCTCTCTCTAGATTCAGCCTATCCTTCAGCTGCTGTTTCCTCATCAGTTGGTCCACCTGTTGCTGCCAATATGAATTCTGAAGTTTCAATTCAGTGTTTTCCCTTGATAATTGGTCATACTTAGTCCTTAATCCTGTGTCTACGTCCTCGAGTTGTTTCCACTTATGTTCCCATGCTTGCTTTGACTCTTCCATGGTCTTCTGCTGCTGGGTCATGAGAGCCATAAGCTGACTGATCTGGTCTTGCAATTCTTGAAACTCGGCCATCTCGGGTATCTCGCTGGGTGCCTCAGTAAACTAGTCGGCGTAATATCCCGGGTCTGGGCACCAAATATGTTGCGGGGAAAGCGAATGAACTTAACTAGACTACCGTAACTTGGCTACTTCTTGATGACGGGAAACGAGAAGGTCCCGGGCGGTGAAGTTTTTCTCACCTCCACTGACTGTCACTGAGGGGCAAACGAGACTCCCACACGGCTGAACCAAGAAATGGACTCGACCCGCTAGCTATTCCAAAGATTAACCCTGTGTCTGAGTCGGGTCCACTTGAAAACCTGGAAAGCCCTGGCTTCAGGAAAGGTGTGTGCAATGTGCACCCAGCAATACTTGAGGACTTCAACTGAATATGGGCCTACGCAACCAGCAAGCACGATTTTAGCAAACTGGCTGTGGAGTAAACCAAATGTGACTGGACGAGAAAAGCAGATATTACCCTCTGAATTGTAAGTCCTTGAAAGTGACAACCCCAGTCTATAAGGACAAAGGCTGAAAAAAAACTAGTTGGTAGAATTCTAAGGGTTTATTAGCAATCAACTTGAATTATTTACAAGAACTAGAATGGGTTATGAGCTTGCGTCTAAACATGGCTTAAGATCAAGAAATGGAAATCCAACTTGAATTATTTACAATTACAATGACAAAAAAATACTGGACAACAAAAACGGAATTTCCATTAACAGAAAAAAAACTTTAACCTATACCAGAATGGTACAATTAGAAAACACAATTGACCTCACTGGACCTAACATCCTTAAGCTAGAATTGAGGTCAATCCAATCATACCTATCTATTATAGTGAAGCCATGGAGAAACTAAACCTGAAGCTAGAAATACCTTAACCTGCACACTGTTATGCACAGGCAATGTCCATTTATCACAAGGCACTGTTTTTTCTTGAATTTTTCGTATTCTTAAATTTAGTTGGCAGGCTAGAACTTCCACAAGCGGAAGCCAACTATGAATTGAATATTTAAGGCAAAGTTTTCTGACAAGAATGGAACTAAACCAGACTACTGAGCTAGTCAGGCATTAAGCAAGACTAACTCTGCCCATATGGGGGTTGCATCCTGAAAAAAGAGAAAAGATGTTATTCAAGAGAACCCCACTACAATGTTTCACTCTCTCAATTTTTTGAGTGATACTTTCTTCGCAATAATTGTATAGTACTCTAATAGGCTGATCACTTAATAAAGTCACTTCGTCCCATTCGCTAGCTTTAGATCTTCCATCTCTATAACTCTTTGGCATCTTAAAAATTTTAATTTGAGTTAGGTCTAAATAAAGCTGAAATCTGCTGTTAAGAAATAAAGGAAAGATCTAAAATTAAAATGGAGAAAATTCTAATATGTCATTATTATCTCTCATATCTGAACTTTCTGTGAAATAAAGATGTCTTTTTAATATATCAGGTCATCCCATAAGTAATGTCATTTTTTTAGATCAGAATTTGAAGGACAAAAAAAACTCTACTGAAACTTTTTAATCTAGTATATATTTTCCATCGGAATCAATGACACACTACCAATGTCCTACAAGCTTTTCAATGCCAAGTTTATAAAATTCAGGCAGTTTTGAGGCAAAAAATGTACAAAAACTGGTGTGTAGGTCATCTAAAGAAGTATACTGTTTCTTATCAAGATAGTTTTGCAGACTCCTGAAGAGATGATAATCTGAAGGCGCAAGGTCTGGAGAATATGGAAGATGTGGAAGTTTTTCCCACCCAAGCTCCTCAATTTTTGCAGAAGTGATCTGAGCAGTATGAGGATGTGCGTTGTTGTGGTGGAACATGATTCCTTTGCGATTAACCAAAGGTGGTCTCTTTTCTTTTAGTGCAGTGTTCAATCGATCCAGTTGTTGACAGTAGACTTTAGCGGTGATTGGTTGGTTGTATGGTAAGGTTTCAAAGTGTATTACACCACCTTTATCCCACCAAACACTAAGCAACACCTTCCGAGGGTGAAGATTTGGTTTTGGCTGTGGTGTCGCTGGTTCTCCGGCACAAACCCACTGTTGACAGTGCTTAACATTCTGGTACAGTATCCACTTTTCATCACCAGTCACTAAACAGTACAAAAATGGATCTTGGAGTTCACAGGAATGAAGAGCTGTGCTAATGTTTACCTGCACCCTCAGATTGTCAACCAACAATTCGTGTGGCACCCATTTTCCTAACTTAGGCACTTTCCCGAGTTGTTGCAAATGTCGATGGATGGTGGATGGGGATGAATTGAGTTTCTGGGTCAATCTGGGCCAATTCTTCAACAGTTGTTGAACAGTCTTCTTCAAGTGCGGCTAACAGCAGGTCATCATCAAACTCAGCAGGGCATCCAGAGTGTGCTGCATCTGTCAAACAGCAGTCACCATTCCTAAACTTTTGAAACCATCTTTGACATTACCTCACATGCAGAATATCGTTGCCATAAACTTGCTGAATATTTCGCATTGCTTCAGTAGCACTATTCCCTTTTTGAACTCATAAAGCATTATATGCCTGATATGCTCTTCTGATACTGCCATGTTTATGAGGGGTTCACATAAAGCAAAACACACGTCTTCACTGGTTAAGGTCTGTAAAGTATGTAGCGAAACACGATAGATCTCCTCTTAGATATAACCTTTGAAAAATTTATACTTAAACTGAGTAGGACCAGTTTAAACTTAATCTATCGTAAAAAATGACATTACTTATGGGATGACCTGATATATTGTAGATTAGATAAATAAATTAATAAAATAATAGATATATTAGGCACTACATAATTATTGAGCCTTTCTAAAAAAAATTTCAACCCAGCAAAACCCAGTTGGGCTGTTTTTTTTGTGAAAAACCCAGGTTTTTCCAACCCTGCCCCCTATCCCCCCTGGACGTTAAAACCACCCAAATTTTTTTATGAATATTAAACATATTATAGTTGATAAATAAAAATAATAAAAAAGGTGGGTATCATGTTATAAATACATTTTAAAAAATCAACCAAAAATTTATTTTGAACAATTTTTTGCAGCTTTTATACAAGCTAAAATTATGTTGTTCATTACCAATTAAAATTACTGCTAGTAGTTTTTGAATATTTTTCAGCATTTATTTATTCAAAGTTTAGATTTTAAAGAATACATATATAACAGAATCAAAATTGAGTACTAACATCTTTATTCAAATGGTGAATCCTTTTTATTCAATAAAAAATTAGCACCTTTTGAAACCTAATTATGAAGACTATCTTTCGCGGCTTCCCAAGTCAGTTAATCAAATAACTTAAATGTTTGCAATCCCATATTGTAATAGAAACATATACAGCTCTATTCAAATAAGGACAATTATACATATAATTTACATTTTCATGTCATTTGTGTTCATGGTATTATGATACATCAAATAAACTGACTAATTTCAATAAAAAACTTGGTGGTATTACATGAACTTCTTTAATTCTCCTTCTCCGAAAACATATTGGATATGCAGCATTCCAGCCTTCAAAGTTGGGGTACTTAGAATACCCAAAATATCATGTCTTGAAATATGGCAGGTGTCTCTTATTTGTGGGAAATAATAATAATAATATCTGCTAAATCCAGATGGGTTTAAAAAATCTATCTTATAGTTATCAAACTCTTCATTGTACTCTAGTACAAGCCTCAGCCACCGAGACTTATTGTAGGAGCAAACTATGTATTCCCCAATTTTGGGGTTCAGAATGATTGAATCTTTATTTTTATTTGCATTAGTGGCACACTTCACAATTAACTTCTTCTCACCTTCATGATCAGAAGATAATTCAAAGGCTTTAATTTTTGTGGCACTAACTGGCACAAATTGGTGAAACTTTTGGGTTCCAATTAGTTGGTTACTATTTTCAAACCTTTTGCTTAGGAATTTTGCCACTTTTTCTATTTCTTCAGGTTTAATTAAAAAGAATTTGATATTCTCCAAATTTTCACAGCAAAAATGAAATATTGCCTCCGATGTTATGATTTGATCATTGAAAGTTCTCTGCAAGCTTGCTGTGGCTACAGATCTTTTGACTGTTCCACCAATTCCATCACAAGCACTTTTGCCATGACTTGTGGCAAAAAAATGCCACTCACACTTCAGTCCAAAGTCATCTAGATGTGTCTGCATATATTGACAAAGTTGAATCGATTCTTATATTGGCCTGCACATCCATCAGTAAAATAATGTAGCTTGTTAATGTGAGGATGAAACTACTTTATGTCTGGAATGAGGGCATTTAAAAATGAGTAGACCATGATTGTATCATGTTTGGTGTCAGCCTATCAAGTGAAAGAAAGCAGTAGCTTGTGTGCATAGTTTCGTTAGCTGTAGTATTCTTCCAGTAAATTACAAATGGATGCACTGTACATTGACTATTTTCCCAGTGGAATCCTTGTGCTGCATCTTGTACAATGAAAGAATAGTTTTCTGAAAAATCACGTAAAACTATTGCTTCATTGTAGGGTTTAAACTATTTTTTAAACTTTTGAGAAAATCATTTTGAGATTTGTCCACATAATGATGATGAGTTAAATTTGCTATTTTTGTGCTTAAAGAACCGATAAAATCTTCAATTGATTCTAATTTTTCAACCAAAGTGCAATGGTTGGTAGAAACCCATTGTTTATATTTAATCATGTCATATTCTATCTCATGTATATTTTCAAAATTTATTAGGAACTCTTGTTCTTTGGGGCATAAATTACATTTGTGCATCATGCAGTTTCTATTGCTGATGTTGCACACACTTTTTTCCATCAAAACTTTATAATCAAGCCCTTTGATACCCATAGCAGAGAACTGGAGCTTAGCATTCTGATAAATGCAAACACACACACTGTGTGTGTTCCCCCTGATCCAGCTATAAAATACAGTGTTTGGGTCGAATACATGCAAAAGTTGAAAATCCTATTGGAGGGTTCTCTGGGTTTTCCTTGTAGATGTTATATGCTTCTCTTAAATTCATTAGTACAAGTCTTTTTTGGATACTTACCTTTTTGCCACTATTATAGTCTCTCATTCTCAGGCAGTCTTTTTTTTCCTGGACAAATACGGCTGATATCATCTGATTCATAGAATGATCTAACTGGCTCTTTGGTGGATTTTGTGACAACTTTCCCTTTTGACATAGCTGGAACTTCTGGAATAATCCCATACTTCTTTTTCAAACTTCTGCTCTTTTTGACTAAATATTTTGTTGTTTGAAATGTTTGCGCTGTTTCTGCGATAGTACAGTACCTATGTGGAGAAATGCTCAGTATTTGAAGTTTTTGATCATAACTATTGGTAGAATGAAAAGCCTCCATCAGTTCTTGCATGAGATGATGGTATCTGAAAAATACATGGAAGTATTTAATGCTATGTCTACAAAAATGATGAATTAGAGAGAATCCAAATAGAAGCAGAATTCAAAATAAAAACTGAGATACTTGTTAAGAAATGTGCTACAATGAACTTATAATTATGAAATTAATGTGACAAGTGTACATACAAAGTTCTCCATATGTACTTACCTTTTCACTTTGAAATCAAGTTTTGGAGTCTTTGTTGGGCTTTGAATCTCTCTTGATAAACTCGCTTCAAGCTTTCCCTTCAGAGAACTATGTGCCTTTTCCAATGCTTGCAGGCCCTTTAATTGTTTTCTTGATGTACTCAAACCATCTGAAATATTGAAATACTGTATAATAGCTACCATATTTCTATTGACATTATAGCCATTAAATTAAAATTTAAGTAAAAATATTAAAAATTGAGAATTAATGAGTGATTGAAATGACTTTAAAAAATACTTACAGGATTTAACTGGAGTCACATCAAGATTTGTTAGAACATGTGAAATGTCTGCTATTGCATCTTCACGTGACAAATCTGTTTCTCTTGTACTGTCAATATCTGATGATTGGTGTACTTCCGTTGTAAATAATAATTCTGGAGTCTTGGTCAGTAGTTTATGACAGTTAGAACACAATATTGTATTTGGTGATAGTTTGCCTTGACAAGCATTATAAAGTGCTTCACTTATAGTTCTTAAATCACTAGACTTTTTTGTTTTTTCAAAGGGTTTTCACAGTATTTCACCATTTTTTTTATAAATTTATTAAGCAGGTAATCTTCTACTCAATGACATGTTCACATTATGAATGAGCACTGCAAACGGACTAAGGTATATAATTCATATGTAATAATGAGATATATTACAAATAGGAATTAGATCTGTGTTTTAATTATTTCAAACTGGAAAAAGTAGTTGCCTGAAAAAGAATATTTTTTTGAGATATTAAATTTAAAAAAAATGATATAAATAAAAAAATCTGATTTTAATATAACAAATCAACAACTCTGATTGGTGATAAGTTAGGAAAAATGATTAAAAATAAATTTTTTGTTGATTATTTAAACTGATTTATAACATGATACCCACCTTTTTTATTGTTTTTATTTATCAACCATAATATGAAATTTAATATTCATAAAAAAAATTGGGTGGTTTTAATGTCCAGGGGGGGTAGGGGGCCAAGCAAATGGGGGAGATGGGGAGTAAAATTTTGAAAATTGCTTTACAAAGCTAAAATTAGTATCATTGGATAGATCTAGTCTTGATGATTCCAAAAATGTATATGTTCAGTTTATGATTAAATGGATGGGAGATATTGCCCATCAAAGTGGGCATGGTAAAGGGGGGGGGGGCCAGTAACTTAAAAACCATTAGTTGTAGAGCTTTTTTGTTTGAACCAGTGGATTTGGAACACAAACTAACCCTATATACCAATTTTCACCCAAATCTGAGTTGGAGTGGTGTCTTTTTATTTTTTTTTTTGAGTCTATTGTGTGTGAGCCAGTCTTGTATACTGTTTATGTATGTTTGTAGGTTATTTGTAGCGGTGTCGATGTTGTTGTGGGTGGATGTTAGAGTGATGTCATCTGCATATGATGATAATGTAAGCTTGTTATCTATAGGTGTTGGAATGTCATGCATGTATAAGTTGAAGTGTGTTGGTGAGAGAACAGAGCCTTGAGGGACCCCGTTCGGAAAAAGCTTGTTTTTGGATGACTTGCCATTAAATGTGACATGTGAGTATCTTCCTGAAAGATAGTTGCTCAGCCACCTTTTGGTGTTATTGTGCAAGTTTGTGTTGAGTATTTTGTTTTGAGAGGGAAGCGTGGGATAGCATCAAATGCTTTACTAATGTCTATTGTTGCTAATAGCGTACGTTGAGCTGGTCATCTGGAGTTGATGCCATCCATGATGTGCTGCGTGAGGTTAGTGAGTAATGTCGTGGTTGAGTGGTGAGGTCTGAATCCATGTTGAGTAGGCGATAGTGGAATGTGTGGGTTGGTGATTTGTAAGATTAGTCTTTCTGTTACTTTGGAAGGTGTGCATAGTAAAGTAATGGGTCTATAGGAAGCTGGTTCTGTTGGATTTTTGTTTGGTTTGAGTAGTGTAATAATTTTACCTTGTTTCCATATGTCAGGAATAATACAGTGTTGGTATGAATATGTGCTGATATTTGTGAGAGCTAGTATTCCCTGTGGGCCCAAGTGTTTAAGGTGTATGTTAGATATGTTGTCTGGTCCAGTAGCCTTCGAATTCTTAATATTTTTGATGATCTTGGTGGTCTGGTCTGTATTGAAGGGTGTAATGGTCGTGTCGAGTCTGTAGGTTTTCTTGTGTCTGGCTGTTTGTCTGTCTGCGTGTTTCTGGTTGTTGTCTCTGTTTAAGTGACTTATCTTTGCGTAGTGATTAACTAGAATGTTAGCTTGTTGTGTGTATGTTGGGATATTATTTTGGCTGCGACAGATAGCCGCGTGTGAGGTGTGAATGCCGCTGTTAGAGTGGGTAATGCTGTTTATAGTCTTGTATAGCCTGGATGTATCTGTGGAGTGGTTTAATGTTGTTATGAATTCCCTGAATGTTTCTGTTTGTTTTTCTGAGTTTGTTGTTTATTTCTGTGTTGAGCTGTTGTATCTGCTGTTTTATGGCTTCTGTGTGTGGGGTTTGTGTGTTATATTTGAGGTTGTTACGTTGCCTTATGAGGTGGGCTATTTCTCTAAGTTATGTAGGCTACCTTGGTAATAGTAAATGGGTGTACATTCATTAGCTACTCAAGATTGATGATTTGCAAGATTTTTTTATTATAATTAAATATAGCTCATGACTTGGATAACCTTGATTGGCCCCAGTGGCTTCATGTTTTCCAAATGAAATATAATGTAATATTACCAACTTTCGAAAATGGTACTACAGCATTTTGATATCGCCTCTATTGACGTAGAATTGTGAAGCTCTTTGCCAGATTTTAATTTCTCCCTTTTTCATGATCCAAACTGAAGTTAATTTAAAAGATGGATAGAGGAAAGTGAAGGTTGAATCCTTGGTGGGACAGTGAAGGAATTTCAGAAGGAAAATCACTTCTTCAAATGGATTTAATGTACAGGGTGGGCCGTAAGTTTCCATACATAGGAAAATAAACATTTTTTTATGGACAACCATTTTTATTTATATAATATGCTCTACATGGTTGCCATTGTTTTGAAAACACATTTCAATACGTGTTCCCCACTGTTGATGAACACGCATTAGCACAGTTGACGTTATGCTTGTAATGGCGTTGGTGATACGTTCCTTTAGATGATTTATGTCTCGTATCTTTTCCTGATACACCATGGCCTTCAAGTGCCCCCAAAGATAGAAATCAAGGGGGGTGAGATCTGGGGATCTGGGAGGCCACTCCACAGGACCACGCCGACCAATCCAAGCATCCGGAAACTGCTGATCCAAATACCGACGCACGTATTTAAATTTTCCTATGTATGGAAACTTACGGCCCACCCTGTAGATATCATTTCCCCATTCATTGTCACTCACTCTTGATGTAGGTACCAGATATGTGGCAAGTATTCCATACGTGGCTTTGGGATTTGTCACATGAACAAACAACTTCAACAAAACTTTAATTTTTAATCTAAACCCAAATAATTTATAAAAAAATGTCCATAATTTAATTTCTACTGGGATGGAAGTTAAATTGGTTGCACGCTAAAAATAAGTGGAATATTACAGAAACTAAATTTTTATTGAATGAATCAAACAAACAATTAAATATTTATTTTCTCTTAAAGTGTGCTAATATATATATTATATATATATATATATATATATATATATATATATATATATAAAGTTTCGCTGTGTGCAAGTAGGGCCCCAGCTGTACATACTTTTTGTGCTAGAGGACTGGAAATCAGTTTTATGAATTGAAGAGACCAATTTAGTATAGTGAAAATTTTTTTCCTTGTTTTTTGCCAAATATTAAGTATTTTGAGGCAGAACATTCGACAAAAAAATGGTGTACCATCCGGAGTTCGGTACATCCCTTACAGCAGTGGTTCCTAAACCCATGGTCGCGAAGGTGTTCTTGAGGGTCGCGGGACGGAAATTCTCAACGACTGATTCAATCAAACTATATGAATATAAACAACGTATCAAAATGATTGGTCATTAACGCTGCATGTACCAGCGTTTAGGGTCGCCAGGCCAGGACAATATTGTATTTAGGGTCGCCACCATAAAAGTTTGGGAACCACTGCCTTACAGGGTAGGCCGCTTAAAAGTAGCCCAGCAAGACATTCTCAATCGTTTTCTGTTGGTGTCTTTCGTCACAGGTGCGATATTTTGTTGTATTGCCCCGAAAGGGTAAAAGCCTCCTGTATCTATGTTAACAATATCCATTTCCAACATCTGATATAATGTCGTCGTCTTCAATTGTATACAGTGTGTCCACGAAAAAATCGTACAAATTTTGTTTGTCAAGTGGAATTTCAACCGAATTTGTACCATTCTTTTGTGGACACCCGATACATATGATGCAAATCCACAAGGAAAAAGAAAAAATTATTCCAAGGCCTTTCGTGTATTCAACAATACTTCTCGTCAGGGAATTCCCGGGAAATATACAAAAGGCCTTGGAAGCATAAACAGCTGTTGTCACTATTGTATCCTAAATTTGCATAAAAAAAAGGTTCTGTGTTTATAATGGAAATGGCTGAATGTAACCATCTAGTCTGTTTGGCAGTAAAAGTAAAATGATGGTAATTATGTTGCAATACAATAATTTTTTCTCTTGTCTGGAAAGCTGATTGGGTTGCCATTTGCCGCTGCCAGAGTGAAATTAGAAAATGTTTTGTGCACAAATTTATTTTCGTAGCAAGTAGAATATTGTTTTTTCTCGACTTCAATTACGGGCCTATTTTTGTGTAGTATTTAATCTTTTCTCAACCCTCATTGTTGCTAGTCTTTTAAGGCCTGTTTATGTGGGCGTACATTTGCATTAACCTGGCCTGTCTCTTCCAACAGGTATGATTTTTTTTTCTTTCTTTTGACGAGGATTGACGTAATGATAGAACTGTTAGTTCATTGAAACACTTCGCTCAGTTCAGTTGGAGATATCGTTGTGGGAAGTCAAGGTTACCGGCGCCACCAGTTTGATTTAGTGTGGTCTGTGAAAGTGGCTGTTTCGTGTTTTGAGTGATTATACTTGCTTAGTAATCCAACAAGTTACTAATTTAATTACGAATAGGCCTTACAGCTTGTCGAAATTTGGCCTAATCTCAGTTGCACGTGACTAGCCCTGGCTGTGTGGAGGCTTAACGTAAACCAGAGGCTTTAGTTAATCCCCATTGCGAAATATTCACCAGTGAAATCGGTATGATAATTACATTGTTTCTGTAATATGAGTCGCTCCACATTTAGGGGCTACGGTACGTAGACCACATAGTCTAGGCCTAACTTCGTTTGTGACTTAAATCGAAGCCCTCGTCTACGTAGGTTAGACTGATCAGCAGGCTTTTGAACTAGAAATTTGCTTCAAATTGAAATAGGCCTAAGTCTGACCTTAACAGTTTTTCTCTGATGTAAACCTAAAGAGGAAATTCGAAATGAGTCGGTGTAACTGCTCATAAGGAATAGCCTATTTGCTTTGTTGTGTAGAACTTTGTGATAGGCGGATATTGAATATTGAATAACCTTTATTAATAATAAAATACATTCGTTTTACAATTTACAATGACATGAATAATTGTGAAGCTCGACTATTTATTTTATTTAATTTGGCCATTAAGCTTTAGGCTTTACTGGGCTCTTATTAAAAATAAGCAGCTAGTTATTAATTAATAATAAATAAATAAGTACTATTAATACTTAAACCATGTATTAATCGTAAATTATCACAACTGACATGACAAATACAAGGTCACCATTGAAGGCACTATACCAATATCATACAAAGAAACCAATATTATACACGAGATAATAACAACAATCGTAAGAAATGTTTTTAATTAATACTAGATTACACACGAGAAATTAATAATTAGTAAACGATAGTAATGGACATTAATCCTAGATTTTTGTTAGTACGCCATTATTAATCGGGATTTCAATTTGGGTTTTAAACAAATTTACATTCACAATATTTTTTATATCGGCATTTAAGTCATTCCATAGTTTCAATCCAATGAAAATGGGTAGTTTTTGAGATGAAGTTTCTGGTCTGATTACGAGTGGATTTCTTGATGAGTCACAAAATATCTATTTACCCATTGTAAATTAATGATTTTCTTCTTACACTCGTAAATAAAAATAAAATGTGCCAGTTTGGGTATATCATTGAGTTTGTTCTTTAAATAATGCACTAGAGTGATCATGGAAAACAGCATCAGATAATAATAACCTTGTTCTTTTTTGGATGACAAAGATACCATTTAAAGCGTTGTTAGCGGAGTTTCCCCAAACGAGGCTGCAGTACGTTATATAAGGAAGGACAAGAGCATGATAGTCAATAAAACTTGTTTAGGGACTGCATTTCCAAGTTTAAACATTATAGCAACGCTCCTTGAAGTCTCTTTCGCGATATAATTTACATAGATCTATTAGACCCATAGGCCTAGTAAAAGCGTTAAAGCAATGTAGGGCCTACATAATAGTTTACGAACAGGCCTCTCTCTCCTCTCTCTCTCTCTCTCTCTCTTCTCTCTCTCTCTCTCGACTATATTATTTGTTACAATGTTTATCGCGTTTGAGTAGGCCTATTTAATGAACAATAATTATAAGAAGCTGCCGGGTAGGATACTGTTTATCCGTGGTAAACGCAACGAGCCTAGTCTTTATCGGTATTTTCAGTTTAAAAACAAAAAATTGTGTTGGAACTAATCACTTTTTTTTTCTCCATAACTGAGTAAGGAATAATTACCGAAGAGTCGTAAACCCATTTCAATATACTTATTCGCGATCGTATAGGCCTATACGAATTATTAGGACAGAGTTGATCCCTTCAGTGTCAGGGTGGGATAAATACGACTACGTTATCAACATGTTTACCGACAACTTTGTGTTATGTATCGTTGCTAGATTAAAAAAAGATATTTGATTTGGTACGGATGACGTCATATTTACTCTTGCTCGTGTAGGCCCAATGGAGTGGTCGCCAGGATGTGTGCGTGAAGAGACTAGGCTTAAAGTAGGCCCTTTGACCGATGCAGTAGGTTTGCAGAGACGCATAATCCAGGCATGTTATTACGGGTGTCTCGAGCTTGGAGGAAAATTGTGTATATATATATATATATTTTTTTTCCTTTTGGGGAACTTTGAAGCATAAATATTCCCCCCCCCCCTTCTCCCAGACTGAAAAGGCTGGGTATAAATCAGGGCTTCCCAACCTTTATCACGGGTAACCCCGAAAATCGTGTTCACACAATTTACGACCCCCCTCCCCAAAAGTTTTGTAATAATAATATATACTTCATAAGCACAGCGTTTATGCGCGGCAATAATTATTGTGAAGAGACTAGGCTTAAAGTAGGCCCTTTGACCGATGCAGTAGGTTTGCAGAGACGCATAATCCAGGCATGTTATTACGGGTGTCTCGAGCTTGGAGGAAAATTGTGTATATATATATATATATTTTTTTTTCCTTTTGGGGAACTTTGAAGCATAAATATTCCCCCCCCCCCCCCCCCCCCCCCCCCCCCCCCCCCAGACTGAAAAGGCTGGGTATAAATCAGGGCTTCCCAACCTTTATCACGGGTAACCCCGAAAATCGTGTTCACACAATTTACGACCCCCCTCCCCAAAAGTTTTGTAATAATAATATATACTTCATAAGCACAGCGTTTATGCGCGGCAAGGGCCCGATTTCAGCCCTTATATGCCACTACATTCATGATTAATAAATGTTGTTGGACGGCCGTACGTAGAGAATTGAAAATAAAATTAGCGGATCTTGGGGTAGGTTCTTATTGCCACGGCGCTCAGTCCAACTAATGTTGCCCGTTGCGTTGCGTTACTTTATTATTATTATTACCAGCACAACTGGGATTCGAACTCCTGACCTCGGGAAGTGGTGTTACCAAGTTGAAACAGCGTTTTGTCCAAATTAATGCTAAGCACTTACCTCATTCACCCTCGCAAGAACGGTATTCCCAATTTTTATTTGATAGTTTGTACTTACGTTTCACGGTGATAATCATATACTCGTAACTTCGTAAGATGACTTTGTCGGGTCCAGTAAAAGTTTTTTTAATGCAGGAAGGAGGGGCCAAGGGCGAGCGGCCGCAAAATTGTCCCCCCTTCCCTCTTACATAGAAGACAGCGAGTAAAAATCGAGGTCCAAAATTTGAGATGGCTGGACAATGCATTTGAAAGACGGGAGGTCACAGACGGTGAAAAATGGATTGAGGAACATTGTTCCAGAGTTCACTGGTTGAGTAGATGAAAGATTGAGAAAACCAATTAACCCCTTGCGTTAGAATTGGACAGAAAAAGGGTGAGAATATGCGGGGCTGTGGAGTCGGGAGTCGGTCCATTTTGAGTGGAGTCGGAGTCGGAAGTGCGTAGTTGGATGGAGTCGGAGTCGGTGCAAATCCTTCAATTATAACCATAGCAGCCTAGGCCTAGGCCTAGCTCAATTCTATGAATAAAATAGATTTAACTTAATGTTTTAATATATATAATATATAAATAATATATAACATATAAATATAGTTGCTTATAATTAATAAGGATTATAATTAATTAATTAACATAGTTAATAATAAGGAAATTTAAAAATTTTGTACTAGCAACCCTAAATCTTTTTCAGATTTTTAGATTTCAATTTGATAATTTTGATAAGCATCACTGAAAGAAGATTTAATGGAAGCGATCCTTTTTTTAAGAACAAATTCAGTTTAGGTTAGTACATTTTGTTACGGATGTTTATAATAATACAAAAACATCTTATTAATTTGCTAAACCAATAATAATAATCTTAGGTACTTGTGGGTTATCTGTCGCCACTTTTTAATATTTTTTTTATTTATTTATTTTTATATATTAAG
Source organism: Bathynomus jamesi (assembly GCA_023014485.1). Taxonomy (NCBI): domain Eukaryota; kingdom Metazoa; phylum Arthropoda; class Malacostraca; order Isopoda; family Cirolanidae; genus Bathynomus; species Bathynomus jamesi. Next base: position 176,391 of record JAJOZX010008198.1, on the reverse strand, counting down.
AGAAGAGGATTCTTTATACTGTACGGCATTGACGATTGGTTAGGTTAAGTCGTGCTAGTTTGGTTAAATACCGTTTTATTTAACCAAACTAGCACGACTTAACCTAACCAATCGTCAATGCCGTACAGTATAAAGAATCCTCCTCTTAATATATAAAAATAACTAAATAAAAAAAATATTAGTTTTTTATTTAACCAAACTAGCACGACTTAACCTAACCAATCGTCAATGCCGTACAGTATAAAGAATCCTCTTCTCTTAATATATAAAAATAAATAAATAAAAAAAATATTAAAAAGTGGCGACAGATAACCCACAAGTACCTAATCTTATTTTGTTTAAGTTTCAATCAGTTTGTATTTTGGGATTTATTGTAATTTTTGAATAAAGAAAAAAAGCCATTAAGGCATAGTTACAGCCACTAAGCAGAGCTGGGCAATAAATACATTGAATGTATTTAAATACTAAATACATGGGAGAAATGTATTTAAATACTAAATACATTTTACGAATGTATTTAGATACTAAATACAAAATACATCAATTGTATTTAAATACATTTGTAAATACATTTTAAATACATACAAATTTTAACATATGCATTCACTAATTCATGTTTTGATAAATTTCTACTTTAGGGGACACGGTGAATTTCGAAATAAATACACCACTCGATAGATCAGACGATTTTAAAAGCTTTTTCATCAATGAATTTTCCATCGCAAATTGGATTGATTGCAACGAGTTAGTTACACAGGCCCACTTAAGGCAGAGCCGTTTTGTACGATTATTCGGTCAATTTCAAGATATTTTTTGATGTCTAAAAAAACACTTACCTTCAGATGAGTGTACAGATTCGTTGTAGCATTGCTTGCAGCAGAGACTTCGTGTTTACACAGCAAGCAGGTGCACTTTACCTTATTACCGTCTTTAGATTTAATTTTAAAGTATTTTCCATCAAACAGAGGGTGCACTAAATTGTTATCTGCAGATATATCACTGTTTGATTCACCGGATTTGCTTGTTGAAGCCATGACACGCACACGATAAAGAAATCAACCGCTTTCGACTAAGAGTGGCACACAACTGATTGAACTGACATGTTGAAACATGAACGGTCCAGGGTTGCCAGATCAATTTTTTAAAAAGTAGCACAAAAGTTAGAAAAAGTAGCGGATTTTGGTAGAAAGTAGCCCAATAAAGAAATTTATTTTTGAAAACTCAGGAAATATAGAAAGCATGATTTTTATATCATAGTCAAAGTGATTCTTACCTTTAAAAGTTAAAATTCCAACGTATCGAGTATTTCTTTCTCTTCTTCACTCAATTCATTCTCGTATATACTTGAATTATAGTTCAGCATGGCCTTAGTTGGAGAAAAATTATAGCAACAAATATTTTGTTTTTCAAGTGTCATTTTCAGTCTCAATATTGAAGAAAGAAGATGCAGCCCCATCCTATTTCGTAGCTTAGTTTTGGTGGATGTTACCCTTACACACTTTACACAAAACTTTCGTATTATCATCTTTTATCTCTTTTACCCATTTTGAAAACAGGATCTCGCAGCCATGCTGTCTGAAACTTTTTATCATACTTTGACCACTTACTCATTGTAATTTTAAAGGGTATGATATCTGAATAATAAAAATTAAACAGTGGTCTCTCACTTAATTGAATTTAACAATTAACCATACATGTATACTTTTTATCTTTATTTTGCAAATTGTCAGATTTAAAACACTGAATAAACATCTGCAACAAGAAGTCACTGAAGCTAATTAACGCTGACTGATTCCTCATTCGCATTTCGCCACGGGCGGCGGCCCCGGAGAGGCAGTTGTACCACATACTCAGAACAAAATTTTGTAAATATTAATTAGGATTTTTTGGAGACAAATAAAATTTCTAGATATTATATAAAAGTGAATTTGCTCCAAATAAAATGACTAAATAATAATAGGAAATATTTGGTTCATATCTAGACTAGAGATTACTGAGCTGAAGAATAAGCATCTGGCAACTCTGCTCTGCCATGAGGCATCTAACTTTAAGCGAGGCTAAACATGTCACACATGTAAACTATAAATTCGAGCTCAAGATATTCGCTATTCGCTAAATGTAATTAGATTAAACTTTAAACATAACATTTGAAATAATAAATTTTAAAATTATTTTGATAAATTTGGGAATGTATTATATTTCATTACAATAATATAGATGTCTGGAAATAGCTTAGATTCGAATAAAAACAATTTATTATTGGTAGCACTAGCATATTCTGTTTAATTTAGAAATTATTACTAATTTACAAAAAATAATTTAAATATTGAAATGAAACCGAAAAGTAGCGGATTGTAGCCCAAACAATTTTTTAAGTAGCCCAAAAGGTAGCGAGTAGCCCAAAATTAAAAATAAGTAGCGTACTCTCTTGAAAAGTAGCGTAATCCGCTACTTGTAGCCAAATCTGGCAACCCTGCATGAACCATGCTGTACTACACTGTCGACGCGTCGTACTGTGCTAGTACAGAACGTGTATTAAATCAGTAAAAGTATTTACATTTTTATATTTTGAGTATTTAAATACATTGTATTTAAATACTCATTAAAGTATTTAAATACATGAAAAACAATGTATTTATAAATACAGTTCTAAATACACAAATGTATTTAAATACTGCCCAGCTCTGCCACTAAGTAACCTGATGAGTCATGTGGTGGTGACGAAATGCCTTGTTTATGAATCTCCATTGGCCTAATAAAGCTAATCGTAATCAATTTGGCCTTAACATTCCATCGGAGTCGTAATTATACAAGTTAGATTTCTGGAGTCGGAGTCGGAATGTTAAAATTTTTGGAGTCGGCAAATTTTATCAGCGACTCCGCAGCCCTGAGAATGTCAGAAGTTTGGTATTGCGTGCTTTCCATAAAAGAAGCACGCAGCTAGAAGGTTCAGAAGAGCAGTGTCCGTTATAATAGCGATAATGAAGAGAGAAATTGAAGACTGTAAGAGGTGAGGAACTGATGAGACGGAAATCTTTTGATTTCATCCGGTCAAGTAGAGCTGTCGGGTTGAGCCATCCCACGCATGAGAAGCTTACTCCATACAGGGGCGGACAAGACCCCTGTACGGAGACAGCAACTGAGTGAGTGGTAAAGAAACTGCGGAGCCGGTACAACACGCCTAACCTCTTAGAAGCTGTTTTAGAAAGAAAGTGTTTGTGATCTTTCCAGGGAAGATCACGTGAAAAGGAAATACCAAAAATGTTAAGGGGAGGGGGGAGGAGTACTAATATACGTCAGGGACATGGTGAGTCCGGTTGACTGCCAGTTCCGATCGGAACGGGAGCTGCTTGGTGTCGATCTGAAACTGGGAGGAACGAACTATAGGTTAATCTTGGTGTACAGACCTCCGCATCTCCTCCTCGAGGAGGATACAGCCCTGTACACCGAACTCCGTAGTTTGCTAGGGGACAGGGTATGTGTAGTCTTCACTGTTGCGGTATAAACTGGAAAGGCAGGACTGCTGATGCCGAAGGGAGGAGGCTAGTTGACTTTGCTGATAAGAACTTCCTTACTCGGTGGGTTAGTGGGCCTACACGAGGCGAAAGCGTTCTAGACTTAGTATTCACGACCGAAGACAGCCTCATCACTGGCCTCACCGTTGACGAATTGTTAGGCGGGAGTGATCACCGTCTGTTTAGGTTCTGTCTGTGTCTGGGTTAGAGGTCGGCGGCGATGTTGAGGGAGTGTGGAATGCGTTCCGGGACCAGTTTATGGTGGTGCAGTCTGCTGCCATGGCCTCAAAACCGGTCACCCTTGCTTCAACGCAGCCAAAATGGTTCAGACGGGACATCGCTTCGGTTATCCGAAATAGGAAAGCTGCTTATAGGAGGGCCAAGGCCAATCGTTCCCATGAGAACACTGAGGCGTATGTCCGCCCGTGCAGGGAAGTGAAGACAAAGGTTAGGCTGGCCAAACGTAACGAAGAACTGATGGCGGAAGTCCAACGCGGACATCGTTAATGTGCTGAATGAATACTACTTTGAGGGAGTGTTCACTAGGGAGGACACCCGCGTCATCCCCGAGCCAGGCGTCAGGCACGACGGTGCTCGCTTGGATAGTGTTCGGTGTACCGCGACAGACGTTGCCGATAGAATAGACAAACTAAACTCGTTTAAGGCTCCTGGCTCATACCCGCAACACACTGGGAAGGAACTGGAAGTGCGCGACCAGGTGGCTCCCCACCTGGCTACAGTCTTTAATAAATCGTTGGAGATGGGCCAGGTGCCTGGTGACTGGAGGGAAGTCAACGTGATCCCTATCTTTAAGAAAGGGGATCACGAGACTCCAGGGAACTATCGTCCCATTACTCTCACTTCGGTTGTAGGTAAATTATTAGAGGGGATAATAGCGGATGGGATCGTTGACCATTTGGATTCCTACAAGCTGCTTGGGGACTCCCAACATGGGTTTAGACGGCATAGGTCGTGTCTCACCAATTTGCTCGAGTTTTTCTACGTCATGTGGAGTGAGTACGATAAGAGTAGGTTGATTGATATACTTTATCTCGAATTTGAGAAAACCTTTAATAAGGTACCTCACCGCCAGGTAATGGCCAAAGTCCGCGCGCTGGGTATCGGTGGGGAAGTAGGTAGGTGGATTGGAAACTGGCTGAAGAATAGGCGGCAGAGGGTTGTAATTAAAGGGGCTAGCTCGGGTTGGGCCTCGGTCACTAGCGGGGTTCCTCAGGGTTCCGTTTTGGGGCCACTGTTGTTTATTATTTACATAAATGATATCGACGCCGGCATCGTCAGCAGGATCGCCAAATTCGCTGATGACACCAAGCTTGGAGCCAATGTTGGGACGCCGAAGCGATCGAGCAATTGCGTGCGGACCTACGTAGGACAGGAGAGTGGTCCGAAAAATGGCAAATACCGTTTAACTTGGGTAAATGCAAGGTGATGCACATTGGCTACGCCAATCCCACGTCGGACTACTCGATGTTGGGGAGTAATATCGAGGCGACTGATTTGGAAAAGGACTTGGGTGTGCTAATTAGCAGCGACCTTAAGTTTACGAAACAGTGTGTAAAGGTGGAAGAGAAAGCCCAGAAGTTGTTGGGTTATATCAGGAGGCAATTTCGATTTCGGAACAAGGAGATTGTGCTCTCTTTTTACAATTCCCTGGTTCGGCCGCACCTGGAGTATGCTGTGCAGTTCTGGTCGCCCACCCTCAGGAAAGCTATTGAGAGGCTGGAGCGAGTCCAGGAGAGGGCCACAAAGTTAATCCCTTCCGTTAGGCATGGCTATAATCGACGCTTACGCACCTGGAATTTGTTTTCGCTGGAAACTCGAGGCTGCGCGGTCAACTGATCGAGGTTTTCAAGCTATTACGCGGGTTCAACGATGTCGATTTTAGAAGCATGTTTAGTTTAAATGATAATTCAACCCGCAATAATGGTTGGAAGTTGGATTTAAAACGGTTTAGCTCTAGTGTGTGTGTGTGTGTGAATTACTTTACCGATATGGTCTGTGACACGTGGAACAGGCTACCTTCAGAATTTGTAAACAGTTCCTCTGTGGATCAGTTGAAGAAAAGGTTAGACCGAATCTTGCACAATATTTGAGGGTGTAGGGTAATCCCTTGTAACTCTGCATGACAAAAGGCGCATATCAGCACAGCAGTGTAGTTTATAAATGTATCGTGGAAAAAATGGGTATAATTAAGGTTAAGTTACGTTAGGTTAGGTGAGATTGGGTTAAATTAATTTGGTTTTTAGATTGGATAAATGTCGCTCCTTTTATATGGCTACCATATAAAAGGTTTTATATGGTAGCCAAACTGTGTGTGTGTGTGTGTGTGTGTGTGTGTTTTAAAGATATATGTAACTGGGTAAAATTATCAAAGTATTTCCAAAGGAATATTACCATCAATGCTAAAAATTGGCTGTGTTTGTCCAATAGATATAATTTTGTATCAGTAAATAAGGTTTGCTCAACTAAAACGCTTGTCAAAGGTGGTGCACCACAAGGCTCAGTTTTGGGTCCACTTATTTTTTTATATGCAAATGACCTTGCACGCTCATCTGATATATTTAACTTCATAATGTTTGCGGATGATACAATTGTGTCTTTTTCTTGCTGAGATGTTAGTCTAATTCAGCTAAGAATGTATTTAAATCAGATTTTATCAATGTAATGAAATGGTTGACCATTATAAACTCTTCCTAAATACCAGCAAAACAAATTTCATGATTTTTAATATGGAAGCATGGTGTCGTTTGTACCCCAGATTACTTATCTTGGGTTAACATGGTGCCGCTCAAACAAAAAAAAAACCATTTCGACATGCTCTCGAGAGCGACATAAAAAGTGTGCCAATTGCCTTCATTGCGGACGAGTGCCACATTCATTGAACGTAAAACGAGATTGATGTCAACACAACGAATTGACTTCTTCTTCTTCAATGAAGTTGCGTTATACTCTCCTTCCATCCATCTCTAACCCCGTCTCTGAGAGGAGTTATCTATCCAACACTTCATACTCCCAACTCCCATACCAACCCTGTCTTCAGTGTGTTCTTTTACACTTCCTCCTTCCTCGCGTATTTTCATTCCCATCCATTAACAGTATTAACTTATCAAGTAATCAAACCGTGACTCCGCCCACTTTTGCTCAGTGCCAATACGCAGCAATTTGAAGTTGCTAGTTAGCCATTACTTTTTCTTAAAACATGATGTACGCTTCTGATCCCCCCCACCCAGTGATGAGCTGCCAAAATCTTAACAACCGGTTCCCTATATAAAAAGTTTTGATTTAAAGGATGTGCCACAGTATGTAGTTTTTGTACCTTTCTCCATAAGAAGTGGCAATGCATTGTCATTAAGAGTTGTAGTACTCGTACTTAATAAAAAAAAAAAAAAATTTAGACTAAATTTGAAAGAAGAAAATATGAAGAATATTTAACTTTTAAGTATATTAGTTATTACTAATTAGGTAGTAATTACAAAATAGCTTCAATATTATTATTTTATACACCGTTTTATAAGATTATTCAGTTTTAAGATCATTTTATAACTGTTTTCGTAACAATTTTTAACAACCGTTTCTAAACTGCTTCAAAATTTTAACAACCGGTTCGCGCGAACCAGTTCCAGCTCACCACCACTGCCCCCACCCCCAACGGATGATCTTCATTTTTTCCTTTGTTAGAATTCTGAAGTAGTTCAACGACAAAACCAAAGATCCTAAGAAACCAAAAGATTGTTAATCGGAATGATTGGGTTAGTTTTTTGAAATATATAATATTTTTGCGCGTGACGTTTTTCCTCCGTCAGTGTACCACGCGAGTGTGCGCGAACCACAGCCGCGTCTTCGTGTAGAACTGTGAGGCCTGAGGGCTTCGTCGTGGCCACGTTGTAATACCGCTTTTCAAAGTTAAGTGACCTTGGGTCTGGTAAGTAGTTGGATGGGGTACCGTCTTCCGTGTCCAAATGATGTAGCGACTCTAGACGCGTCTGCACGGGCCTATTTTTTTTTTAGACCCGACCCGGCCCCGCCAGTTACGTTCTCTTTATTTTGAAGATCGTTTCTCACCCGGCCCGTAAGAATTTTATGAAACGAGTACCCGGTTCACGCCATTTCGCATTGGACACTGTTACCGACCTATAACACTATGCCATTTTAATATTATAGGCGTGTGACTATCGAAATCGTGTATTATGATGAGCAGTAACGATAAAATTAATGTTGGCAGCATTTTTTATTTATTTATTTTTTTTTTATTTTAATTTTTCTTATTTTTTATCATTGATACATTTGAAAAAAGTTGAAGCTCGTATCCGCACACGTCCGTAGCCAAACACTATTTTCAGCGCATATCCGGCCCGTGTCAGTCGCTTTCAATAAGCCCTCCCACGCTTGGCCCGTGGCTCGGATCCCTTCGTTAAACGCTTTAGGTTTCCTACGTCATATGAACCTCGGATGTTGTGAAGGTTAAAACAAACAAACACACACACACACACTGCGGCTGGATCTTTATATCGTCTTTACACTGTTCTTGGAAGAAGAAAAAGTTGAAAGATTTCCGTTTGTGGAATTTCCCTTTCTTTAAAAATGGATTTCCATTTTTAAAGAATGATGTTCACCCTCATTTTTTAATTTTTTTTATTTTCACGAATCTTGTTTGGAAATTTCCAAGAATTTGTTAGTTGTACCTTTAATGGAAAATAGTTGGTCGCGATTGGAAATTCCAAATTTCGAAAGAGTTTCCGCTTTTGGAAAAAAATGAAGGTTTTCACGTAATTACGGATTCGACGAGTATTTCGTGATGGAGGATGTAACACGAAGCGGGAAAGGGTCGATTTGATGAATTGCTGCTGCTCCTCGACAGATTCTCGCTGTTTGGATCCGAGACTGGAATAAAAATTGATTACGCTTCGCTTCATTTACGCAAACGTACGTAACAATTTAGGCGAATGATCGTATTTTCACTGTGACAACGCGCGTCCATTTCAAATAGCGACGTAATGTAGCTACATCATTATAACCGTAGACTCTCCGCGGACGATTTTATACAGAAATGAAACTATAGAAAGGAAAGTGCGGGAAATGCATTCGAAAACGGCTCAATTCCCATAATTATCAGAGAGGCTTCGTCATTAAATGTATTTCTCGAGTCTCCATTAAAGAAGTACGGTACTTCATTGACTGTTATTGATTGAAAAGTTTACTGTCGCGAGTAATAGTCATTCGTAGAAATAAATGTTAGCTACAATATTAACCCATTAGTGGCCATTGGTAGAATTTCCTACCGCCAAAATTGTTTGTCATTATCGCGTCACTTTTTCTCGTATTCGCGTGATCTTCGGTACGAGTCATTGATAGAGGCAATCTAAAAGATTGCGTCATATCAATTGTTTGTCATTATTGCATCAAAGTGATATAATAATGACGAACAAATTTTCGGTAGAAAATTCTACCAATGACCACTAATGGGTGAAAACTACGTAAATTATGACTCGCGTAAAATCGTACCTTTCTACTCGTCCATTTTAATTTCATAATTAATCTAAACTATTTTTTAAATTTAATCTTCATTTAGTTTATAATAAATAGGCGTACGATGAATTTTATTTAAAATTGCGTAAAATAATCAAACGCTGGCTATACGCCACTCGGGTTCTCTCTAATTTTTACTTTTTGTTTACTAATATTAATTTTTATTATTTATTACTATTCACTACTACTTATTACCGTTACTCTTCATTTTCCTTAAGTAATAACCCGAATCCTCTTAATTTTGCCTAAAAAGCTTCATGCTTTATATAAAACGGCACATTTTGAGTTAGAATGGCTTAAATATATTGTCATAGATTTAAATAAATCGTACGGACAAATAATGAAAAATATCGTAAAACTACAAAATTTGCCTTATTTTTCTGAAAGTTTTCTAAATTTCGAGTGTATAAAATTGTAAAGTGCGTTCAGTGATCGTACCCACTTTACGGGATGAACTTTACTATTTGGGTACGGTAATTATAAAATAATTTGTATATAAATGCCTATGTATATGTATATACAGTATGTATAATTGTAAGCTTTCGACAAATGTTATCGCGGTATAATAGCGCATAAAGTGAAATATATGGGAATAACGGGCAAAGTGGGAAAATTAATCTACAACTTCCTCGGAGAACGTCTACGGGTCGTCAAAATTTGAGGTATATCATCATCAGAATCGGAAGTACGCGGCTCAGTACCGCGAGGGACGGTACAGTACTGGCCCCACCCCCGTTCATTATCATGCTAACGGACATAGACAGCGGAGTAAACGGCAACAGTATAGTGATATCTTTCGCGGACGATACAAAGATCAGCAGAAAAATCAGCGATGTAAATGAAGTGGAGGCATTGCGGAGGGACACGAACAAAATATACGAATGGTCAGAAGACGACAAAGTGACATTTAACACCGAGAAAAGCTCTTGAGATATAGTAGAAAGAGGAACTTAAACAGACTGCCGCAGATAGACAGGAAATTCAGAGAAGCGCGAAAGCGATCGATCTCGGGGTAATGATGATGATGATGATGATCGATGATGCGAAATTCGAAACGTAAAATCAGAGAGCGATAAATAAAGCAGAGTCGCGAGACAGGTACTAAGAACGTTCAGACGAAGGGACAAGACAGTAATGATTTCCTGCTCAAAACACTGATTATACCAAAACTTAAATACTGCTTAGTTTTGACGTCCCCATATAAAAAGGAAGAAACTAATAAACTAGAAGAAACGCGCGCACATTTTACGGCCAAGATTGATTGATGGCTGCAAAGAACTCAGCTACTGGCAAAGACTACGTAAACTGAATCTGTACTCTCTGGAAAGAATAAGAGGGACGTATACCATAATCTATATATGGAAAATGGTCGAAAAACTGGTAACAAACCTCAAACTAAACCCAATTACCATTCAAACAACGCTGGACAATAGGAAAGGCGGAATATGTAGTGTTCCCCAACTAAAGTCCCGACGAGGGACCTCAACAGGGAAGGAAAATAGCTTGGTTGTCAGGGGGCCAAGACTTTTTAACCAGCTTCCAAAGGACCTCAGAAACGTTACAGGGGTCAAAGTTGAAGTCTTCGAGAGAAGACTAAATGCCTGGCTCAGGACGGTAGCGGATGAGCCGGGTGTACCTGGCTATGTAAGGCGGAGAGCGCGAGAAAGCAACTCGCTCCTCCACCAAGCCAGACCTAGAGGCGGAGCCACCATCTTGACCTTCGCGTGAAGAGAGACCAACGCACGGAACAGCAACGAGGTTAGCGAGGTATATAAAGACAAAAAGTAGAGAGAATTTACGGACTACCGCCTATCGTATTTACGTACCCTATTCTAGTATTACCTTTTAAACACTACGTTGGAATACATTTATTTCGTGAGTGATTTTTTTTTTTTTTTTTTTTTTCCATTGTAAATAATAGGTTGTCAAGCATTGCGGCGGCGGTTCATAATTTTTGTACGTTTTAATTTGACACTACAGACGGTTCACGAAAGGAAAGACACCACGATCATCATTGTTCTCGAGAACGAATGATAAAACTCGGCAATGGAATGCCAGAACGTGTTGTCACTTTCACATAATGCATAATTACAACACCACCACCACACAACACCATTCTGAGTACTGTGTAGTGATTCAATAAATCATCTTATTTATTCACTTTTACTGAAATAAAAAACGAAAAATCGAAGGCGTCTATTTACTTTTGTCAACTCTCCGTAAGTCATTTCTATATGGATACTTAAATCCGCTTTTTTAGTAAGAATTACGATAAAATGTTTATATATATATATATATATATATATATATATATAGAAACGACGTAAGTATAGAGGAGTGTTCTGCACACGAGAAAGCTCCCTCGTGTGCAGAACACTCCTCTATACTTATGTCGTTTCTATACATTAATATACTGCGTGGTCATTGCAGTTAAATGTACATATTCACGATTTGCGAGGGTGCCCTCTCAAGGCATTGGTTTCTGCCCTATGTAGGAGAACTGCGACTTCTGACTGATCGAGGCCCGTAGTGTAGTGGTAGCATGTCTGACCGGCAATCGGAAGGTCCTGGGTTCGATTCCCGGGCGGTCACCTCATTTTTCATTTGTTCGTTATTTCTCTTCCTCGTGTGCAGAACACTCCTCTATACTTACGTCGTTTCTATACATTAATATACTGCGTGGTCATTGCAGTTATATATATATATATATATATATATATATATATAATATACAGGGTGGGCCGTAAGTTTCCATACATAGGAAAATTTAAACGTTTGTTTTTATGTTTCAGATACCCTAAGAATATGCGTTTGTAAGATCTTGTTTACTGATGAAGCAAATTTTTACGTCAATGGAGAGGTTAATCGGCAAAACATACGTTATTGGAGTAATGCTAACCCTAACTGGCTGAGTCCGACGAAGATGCAAGGTGCCGGTAAAGTGATGGTGTGGGCCGGGATATGGGGTGACAGAATTATTGGACCAATTTTTTTTGTCAGTGGAAATCTTAATGCCGAAAGGTATCTTAACATGTTGCAAGAAGAGATTTTCCCATCCCTGCTAAACGAGGAAGGTAACTTCCCAGTTTACTTCCAGCAAGATGGAGCTCCACCTCATTATGGTCTTCACGTGCGTCGGTATTTGGATCAGCAGCAGTTTCCGGATGCTTGGATTGGTCGGCGTGGTCCTGTGGAGTGGCCTCCCAGATCCCCAGATCTCACCCCCCTTGATTTCTATCTTTGGGGGCACTTGAAGGCCATGGTGTATCAGGAAAAGATACGAGACATAAATCATCTAAAGGAACGTATCACCAACGCCATTACAAGCATAACGTCAACTGTGCTAATGCGTGTTCATCAACAGTGGGGAACACGTATTGAAATGTGTTTTCAAAACAATGGCAACCATGTAGAGCATATTATATAAATAAAAATGGTTGTCCATAAAAAAATGTTTATTTTTCCTATGTATGGAAACTTACGGCCCACCCTATATATATAAATATAAAAAATGTTTATTATATATATATTATACATGTATAATATCTATATATATATATATATACAATATATACACATAACTCAGAATGGTTCCCTGAGAACATTATATTTAAACACAGACCGTGCATGGAACAAGGACTCTTCTGGGAAAATTAATCCACTATAGTCCGAATAAGTAATGGTAAATGAAAATCCATAGTTTTTTTCCTTTTTCATGATTTTAGCCCGACGTGGGCAACGGGTCTCTCGCAAAGAGATCCCATAAATATAGCTTCCTCCCTCACCAGCTATCTGCAAAGCAGACAGGATCCAGCTTTGGGACGTGGATCTAGGGTTTAAAGCAAGCCTAGATCCTACACTCAGAACCTCTATATAAGTAAAAGACTCGTTGCATTCACGTCGTGTTGAATAAATCAAAGAAAAAGGGGTAACTATTGTATTTTTAGCCAAAAAAACCAAAACTTAAACCTCAACCGGGACATTGAGCGTCCACTTTTCAAGGCACGAACACGTCCGTTTAGTATACACAAACTCAGAATGGTTCCCTGAGAACATTATATGTTAAACACAGACCGTGCATGAACAAGAACTCTTCTGGGAAAATTAAATCCACTATAGTCCGAATAAGTAATGGTAAATGACAAATACCATAGTTTTTTTCCTTTTTCATGATTTTAGCCCGACGTGGGCAACGGGTCTCTCGCAAAGAGATCCCATAAATATAGCTTCCCTCACCAGCTATCTGCTGGTGAGGCTAAAATCATGAAAAAGAAAAAAACTATGGTATTTGTCATTTACCATTACTTATTCGGACTATAGTGGATTTAATTTTCCCAGAAGAGTTCCTTGTTCCATGCACGGTCTGTGTTTAACATATAATGTTCTCAGGGAACCATTCTGAGTTTGTGTATACTAAACGGACGTGTTTCGTGCCTTGAAAAGTGGACGCTCAATGTCCCGGTTGAGGTTTAAGTTTTGTTTTTTTTGGCTAAAAATACAATAGTTACCCCCTTTTTCTTTGATTTATTCAACACGACGTGAATGCAACGAGTCTTTTACTTATATAGAGGTTCTGAGTGTAGGGATCTAGGCTTGCTTTAAACCCTAGATCCACGTCCCAAGCTGGATCCTGTCTGCTTTGCAGATAGCTGGTGAGGGAAGCTATATTTATGGGATCTCTTTGCGAGAGACCCGTTGCCCACGTCGGGCTAAAATCATGAAAAAGGAAAAAAACTATGGTATTTGTCATTTACGATTACTTATTCGGACTATAGTGGATTTAATTTTCCCAGAAGAGTTCCTTGTTCCATGCACGGTCTGTGTTTAACATATATATATATATATATATGAATAGAAACGACATAAGTGTTAAGGAACGTTTCTGCACACGAGGAGGAGAGAGAACGAATAAATGAAAAATGAGGCGAACCGCCCCGGAAATATATAATATATATATACAGTATAACGCGCATTGACCGTGAGTGGGAAAGTGCGTTCCTCGAAAAGTGGCAACAACGAGGAAGGTTTGTTGGAAAGGCGTTAAAGTGAAGTATCTCGTAATAACATCGTTCTCGTAAATTTTTGACAAGGTACATTAAATTGCGAAAGTACCATTGTAATTATCGCGGATTTCGAAAGCTTTCGTGATTTTTAGTGAATTTGTGAAATTGTTCGGAAATTTGAGAATCATTTAACGTAATTTAAATGAACTCTTTATAAGTAAGTAAATACGTAAAATTATTCTTTTCGAAGTGTAAGGTTTGGGATCACGTTGTTTAGAGCAGCGATTCCGTAAGTTGGGTAGGGTGGGGGGGTGGGGGGTTCCTTCCCCGGGAAAATAAGTGGTGAGATTTCCTTTAGAAAAAGGAATTTATAAATAGTGAAGTAATCTAGTAATAATGAATTGCGCATTGATCATTCGTACGCTCTTCTCCTAATGACTAAACAGGATGCGTTACTATCAAATAATAAAATTATCATCAACAATTAATTTTACTAATTTTCATTAAAGTATAAAAAAAAAATTCAAGTAGTCCGTAAAATTTATTGATATGCCAAAAGGAGTCCTTGGAAGAAGAGCAAACATTGTCAACCACTGGTTTAGTGCCTACTCTGAAACCTTTATTACGCTACTGTAATTATAACTAATGTAATTGTAATTTGGATGGTAAATCAGTCTTGACGGTCTTCTAATTACTGTACTATACTGTTAGGAAAGTAATGATCTGTATCCTCGGTTATTAATTAACCCTTTTGCCGCGAGATTTACTAAACTCTATATATTAACCCTTTTGCGGTTGCCTGCCGCAAAAGGGTTTATATATATATATATATAATTATATATATATATATATATATATTATATATATATATATATATATATTTTGGAGATTCAACCGAATTTAGTCGGTCTCGGAAGCAAAAGGGATATTAAAGGGGTGAAATGAAGGTGGCACTGTGCCTGTACCCGTATGAAGCTTGTATTTTTCCTTTTATCAGGTGTGATGGGGGGATGGTTTTGATGGGGGCTACGCCGACGGACGATGAGCGGCTTCGTCGCCACGCGAGATGACTCTTCCTCCCAGGGTCCCCCTAACCCCACTGGGGGGGGCCGAGCTCTTCCACCAGCAGTCCCCGAGAACTCGCTCCCAACTGTCAGTGGCGTAACGAGTTCCACCCGTGGGGCCCCCTTACCTCATCCACGTCAGTCCCCGTTTGTCGGTAGGCAGGGGACCGGGGCGCACGTGGCAAGAAGAGGGAGCCACGGGAACTGGAAGACGCACACACGGAGTGCCTCGTACACTGGCATCCTGAGAAGCGGCACAGATTCAGCCCTCGCCAAAGACCAAGGTGCTACGTACTTTCTTTCATTAGCATCATCCTTCATTCCTATTCGCCCTTCGTTCCTTCATTCCTATTCGCCCTTCGTTTCTTCATTCCTATTCGCCCTTCGTTTCTTCATTCCTATTCGCCCTTCGTTCCTTCATTCCTATTCGCCCTTCGTTCCTTCATTCCTATTCGCCCTTCGTTCCTTCATTCCTATTCGCCCTTCGTTCCTTCGTTCCTATTCGCCCTTCGTTCCTTCGTTCCTATTCGCCCTTCGTTCCTTCGTTCCTATTCGCCCTTCGTTCCTTCGTTCCTATTCGCCCTTCGTTCCTATTCGCCCTTCGTTCCTATTCGCCCTTCGTTCCTATTCGCCCTTCGTTCCTATTCGCCCTTCGTTCCTATTCGCCCTTCGTTCCTATTCGCCCTTCGTTCCTATTCGCCCTTCGTTCCTATTCGCCCTTCGTTCCTATTCGCCCTTCGTTCCTATTCGCCCTTCGTTCCTATTCGCCCTTCGTTCCTATTCGCCCTTCGTTCCTATTCGCCCTTCGTTCCTATTCGCCCTTCGTTCCTATTCGCCCTTCGTTCCTATTCGCCCTTCGTTCCTATTCGCCCTTCGTTCCTATTCGCCCTTCGTTCCTTCGTTCCTATTCGCCCTTCATTCCCATTCGCCCTTCGTCCCTTCATTCCCATTCGCCCTTCGTCCCTTCATTCCCATTCGCCCTTCGTCCCTTCATTCCCATTCGCCCTTCGTCCCTTCATTCCCATTCGCCCTTCGTCCCTTCATTCCCATTCGCCCTTCGTCCCTTCATTCCCATTCGCCCTTCGCCCTTCGTCCCTTCATTCCCATTCGCCCTTCGCCCTTCGTCCCTTCATTCCCATTCGCCCTTCGCCCTTCGTCCCTTCATTCCCATTCGCCCTTCGTCCCTTCATTCCCATTCGCCCTTCGCCCTTCGTCCCTTCATTCCCATTCGCCCTTCGCCCTTCGTCCCTTCATTCCCATTCGCCCTTCGCCCTTCGTCCCTTCATTCCCATTCGCCCTTCGCCCTTCGCCCTTCGCCCTTCGTCCCTTCGTCCCTTCATTCCCATTCGCCTTCGCCCTTCGTCCCTTCATTCCCATTCGCCCTTCGCCCTTCGTCCCTTCATTCCCATTCGCCCTTCGCCCTTCGTCCCTTCATTCCCATTCGCCCTTCGCCCTTCGTCCCTTCATTCCCATTCGCCCTTCGTCCCTTCATTCCCATTCGTCCCTTCGTCCCTTCATTCCCATTCGCCCTTCGTCCCTTCATTCCCATTCGCCCTTCGTCCCTTCATTCCCATTCGCCCTTCGTCCCTTCATTCCCATTCGCCCTTCGTCCCTTCATTCCCATTCGCCCTTCGCCCTTCGTCCCTTCATTCCCATTCGCCCTTCGTCCCTTCATTCCCATTCGCCCTTCGTCCCTTCATTCCCATTCGCCCTTCGCCCTTCGTCCCTTCATTCCCATTCGCCCTTCGTCCCTTCTAGGTTTGTTTAGGTTAGGTTAGGCTAGGCTAATGTTAGTTCAGGAAATATTAGGTATTCCCATTTGGCGCCTTTACTGCGAATGGAAATGAATATGACATTGAGTGTCAAGTAATACTTCCCATTTCATTCCGTCTCTAGCGCATCTGACCGGCAATCGGAACATCCTGGGTTCGATTCCAGGGCGGTTCACCTCATTTTTCATTTGTTCGTTATTTCTCTTCCTCGTGTGCAGAACGCTCCTCTATACTTACGTCGTTTCTATACACACATATATATATAAAATAAATAAATTTATTGGGGTTGCTTAACCTCCTTCGCAACATCTAAGGTCATATGACGGAGGGGACCTACAGCTTTACGTGGGATCCGAACCACGGGTCGCTACATAATCTGGGCGCGGAGGACGGTCTCCCATCCAACTATTACCCAGACCCAATGTCGCTTAACTTCGCTGATCTCCGGGGAGCACACACACACACACACACACACACACACACACACACACACACACACACGAGGGCCACTCAATATATTTTGCTCCACCCCCTTTTTTTTTTTTTTTCCAAGTTTCCCTGTAAGTTCCAGAAATTTTGTACACAAGTAGTTACATACCTTTTTTACAAGTTTTTATTTTTCCACATAGTCTCCATCCTTTTCTACGGCTTTCCTCCACCTCGAAACAAGGGCCTTTATTCCTTGTTAGTAAAACTCCGCTGGGTTCCGCTGGAGCCACCTCTTAACTTCCTCAACAACCTCATCGTCACTGAAACTTTCTTCCACGAATAGCATCCTTCATTGGCCCAAACAATGGAAGTCTGAAGGTGCCAGATCCGGGTTGTATGGAGGGTGGGGTAACAGTCAAGCGCATTTTTGTGATGGCCTCTCTTGTTTGCAAACTGTTGTGTGGTCTTGCGTTATCGTGCAAAAGGACGTCGTCCTCCAGTTTTCTCTCCGGTCGAACTCGCTTTATACGTCTCTGGAGTCTCTGTAGGGTAGCAATATATGCCTCTGAGTTGGTTGATTGTCCTTTCTTCATAATGTCCACCAGAATCACCCTTTTCATGTTCCAGAAGATGGTGGCCATAACCTTTCCTGCAGAGGGAGCCATTTTGAACTTTTCCTTGCGTGGGGAGTCTGCGTGATGCCACTCCATGGATTGGAGTTTTGTTTCAGGTTGAAAGTGGTGTACCCGAGTCTCATCCCCAGTCACAATTCGTGATAGGAAGTCATCCCCTTCTGTCTCGTATCGAACCAACAACTCGGAAGCAATTTCTTTTCTTTGGGCTTTATCTTCAGTCAGTTCGCGAGGAACAAACCGTGAACACACTTTTGGGTATCCCAGTTGCTGAATTATCGTATTCACACTTCCTTCACTAATTCCTAGATCCAGTGATAGCTGCTTGTATGTGACGCGCCGATTTGATCGAATGATGCTGTTAGCACGTTGCACAGTGTGAGATGTCACAGCCGATGCCGGACGACCGCTGCGTGGCTCATCATCGAGGCTGGCTCTCCTTTCCGATGATCTCTCACGTTTAGACCAGCGTCCAACTGTGCTTCGATCAACAGCAGCATCTCCGTAAACGTTTTGCAGACGTTTATGAATATTTCCAAATGTTTCCTTCTCTGCGGTTAAGAACACGATAACGGCTCTCTGTTTACGACGCACATCACTGTCAGACGCCATTTTCGAAACTGCGTTAACCATCGATTTTATACAAGGAGGGGAGGTTCAAACTGGAAAAATCCGGTTATGTGAAGCGCGGAAAGTTCAAACTTACAGCCCAGAAGACATTTCAGTTAACTACCCTATCGGATGATCTATGAAACTTAACCCAAAAGTCGTCTGTATTTTTTCTCTTTTCAGCGGCTGATTTTTTTTACTAATAATCACATCGACTTTTCCTATCATTTTACGTTCTTTCCTCTACTCGGCTCAAAACTCCGTTTCGCGCACTGACACGTTTCGTTCTTTCACGCAGGAACAAGAATCAAAATGAGATTGAGAGGTAGCTATATCAAATAACTTACCAGAACTTACTACAACTTACACATGTCACCATACACAAAGACATAGACACAATAGCACCATGAGACACATACAGAAGTATAATATTAACATATTACAGTACAACGTAGATGGCCTCACAAACAAAATCATGCAGCTTAGGGAATTTGTACACAAACAAAACATTCACATAGCACTTATAAGCACACCGGACAAAAAATTAGTCACCCCTCTCAGATTGTACCTAATAACGTGTGACGGCGCCTCTGGCCTTGATAACCGCACGAATCCGGCGAGGCAGAGTCTACGAGGTTGTGCATGTACTGAACATCGATTTGCTGCCACCAAATTACACGTTTCCAATCTGCCGCAGTCCAGTTTTTGTGCCTCTGAGCCCATTTATAACGTGCCAATTTGTGACTTGCTGTTAACAGCGGCCTCTTCCGTGGTACCCTGCTCCAGATGTCCATCGCATGCAGTTCTCGTCGCAATGTCCATTCGGAAATTGGTCGCTGGAGAACCTCATTGGTCGAACTACACCACTCTTTGTAAACTCGCTGGACAGTACGCGTTGACACACCAACAAATTGGGCTACTTCAGACATTTTGTGTCCGTGGGCTCTGCCAAACACGATGGCTCCTTTTTGCCACTGAGTAACGTCTGCCTCACGACCCATTTTGCAGACTATATCCAACACACACTTTGTTCTTCACCACCTCACGAAACATATCTGATCCTGTGTGCTACGTCACCGCTACTTGTCACTTACCAATGCTACATCAGCGCCCTCTGTGTGACCTTGAACTTCCTACTATCGGTGCTATTAGGGGTGACTAATTTTTTGTCCGGTGTGCTTACAAGAAACAAAACTAAAACGCACTCACAAAACACCCACCATCCCTGACTTCACGGCGATCCGTCAAGATCGTACTGGGGGTAACGGAGGTGGACTCATCACTTACATACGTAAAAGCATTAGCTACACTGATGCTACCCAAAACATTACAAACACAATCCAAGCAGATAACACGATAGAAATACAGGCAGTTAACATTAAAATACGCGCAAAACACAACACCACACTAATCAACATTTACATCCCACCAGATAGTTCACCTCAGGTGCCAGCCAATTACAATCCAGTTACACAATCTTGCCTCTCTCACTAATGTCATCTTAGGAGGAGACTTCAACGCCAAAGACACTAGTTGGTACCTGCACAACCAAAACAACACCAGAGGCGCCAACATAGCCACACAACTAAACAGCCTCTTCATTCTTAACAATACAGAAGAACATACACACATACCACATCAAGCAGGATACTCAAACTCCTCCCCAGACATAACGTTCTGTTCCCCCTCACTAGCAGCACATACACAATGGAGAACAGAAAAACAACTGTCATCAGACCACCTGCCCATCATCATTACAACACATTCTACACTCTGCCCCCAACAGCCTTAGGCACACTTACAGAAATTACAAGAAAGCTGATTGGGAACAGTTCAAAATACAGACTGAGGAACAATTCACCACATTAAACAGCACACCCATCATAAACATCAATACAACACTCAAGACATTTAATCAGATTATCAATAATGCAAACAAATACATATCCAAGGGCAACATTAGGAAATACAACCCAAATTACACTAGAGAAATAGCCCACCTCATAAGGCAACGTAACAACCTCAAATATAACACACAAACACCACACACAGAAGCCATAAAACAGCAGATACAACAGCTCAACACAGAAATAAACAACAAACTCAAACAGAAACATTCAGGGAATTCATAACAACACTAAACCACTCCACAGATACATCCAGGCTATACAAGACTATAAACAGCATTACCCACTCTAACAGCGGCATTCACACCTCACACGCGGCTATCTGTCGCAGCCAAAATAATATCCCAACATACACACAACAAGCTAACATTCTAGTTAATCACTACGCAAAGATAAGTCACTTAAACAGAGACAACAACCAGAAACACGCAGACAGACAAACAGCCAGACACAAGAAAACCTACAGACTCGACACGACCATTACACCCTTCAATACAGACCAGACCACCAAGATCATCAAAAACATTAAGAATTCGAAGGCTACTGGACCAGACAACATATCTAACATACACCTTAAACACTTGGGCCTACAAGGAATACTAGCTCTCACAAATATCAGCACATATTCATACCAACACTGTATTATTCCGGACATATGGAAACAAGGTAAAATTATTACACTACTCAAACCAAACAAAAATCCAACAGAACCAGCTTCCTATAGACCCATTACTTTACTATGCACACCTTCCAAAGTAACAGAAAGACTAATCTTACAACTCACCAACCCACACATTCCACTATCGCCTACTCAACATGGATTCAGACCTCACCACTCAACCACGACATTACTCACTAATCTCACGCAGCACATCATGGATGGCATCAACGTACACTATTAGCAACAATAGACATTAGTAAAGCATTTGATGCTATCCCACGCTTCCCTCTCATAAACAGAATACTCAACACAAACATGCACAATAACACCAAAAGGTGGCTGAGCAACTCTCTCTCAGGAAGTTACTCACATGTCACATTTAATGGCAAGTCATCCAAAAACAAGCTTTTTCTGAACGGGGTCCCTCAAGGCTCTGTTCTCTCACCAACACTCTTCGACTTATACATGCATGACATTCCAACACCCATAGATAACAAGCCTACCTTATCATCATATGCAGATGATATCACTCTAACATCCACCCACAACAACATCGACACCGCTACAAATAACCTACAAACATACATAAACATTATACAAGACTGGCTCACACACAATAGACTCAAAGTAGCGCCCACAAAATCAACCATCACCTTGCTTATAAGCAACACAAAAGAACACCACGTAATTCCACAGCTTACACTAAACAACATCAACATTCCACACACTCACAGAACCAAAATACTTGGTGTCACATACAACACATCATTATCTTTTGCAAACCACATTCAGGACATTAAAACCAAATGTACGTCGACTTAACACGCTTAGGGTACTAACAGGCACAAACTTTGGACACCAGCAGGAAACAACATTACTCATATACGAACAATATATTCGCTCAGTTATGGACTATGCTAGCCCATGCTGGGCACCCATTATCTCAAACACACACACAAACACCTTACAAACAATACAAAACAACGCACTTCGTATCATTACAGGATGCACTCAAACAACACCAATAGAACACCTGCACACAGAACACAGAAACAAAAATACTAAAAGTTAGGGAACATTTAGACATGAGGGGAACACAATTCATGGCAGCAGCGACAACTAACCCACAACACCCTTGCCACTACATGTACAATCATGCACCAACACCTTGCACCATTAAGCTAACACCAGAGAGACATTATAACCAAAATACTCCATTCCATACCACGCCCCACAGACATCACACAGTACAGAAAACACACACACACACACACACACACCTAACCCACAAAGCACTGACACGACTCGGTCCGAATGCGGTCCTAGGTGCGAAGCTGCCACCCATTAACAGGTCAGAGATCAGCCTGAGCAGATCGGATCGAGTTAACTTAGCACGATTCCGATGTGGACATCACCCCAACTTACGGACATATAAACACAGACTAGACAACTCCATAGACGACACCTGCCACCTGTGCCAGGACACACCACAAACAGTTGAACACATTATGACAGACTGTACCGCTCTGGCACAACAACGAACACAACGCAACATTACTAGTGCGCTGAACCTCTGGTCCACTCCGGAGAGGGCGATCGGTTATCTGCGTGCCGCCGGCTTGCTCGATCAGGGTGGGCTGTTCGGCTAAACAACAACAACTTACCAGAAGCACCAAGATGGAATTTGTTTACTGTGGTCCTATAGGTTTCCTGTTTTTCTTCCCTTTGCTTCTTTAATTACAGACTTGTACAGGGTGTTTATAAAGTCCCTATCTATTTCGGTGAAAACGTAGCAAAAAGGGTAAAATTCAATAACGATATAATAGAAAGCGTACATTTAATGAATACGTAAGCATAATGATTCTACATGAGCACCATCAGTATCTCTACAGAGTTCGAATATGTCAGCAGCATTGCGAAACACATTTTGGAGCATGATACGGGTTATTTTTGCAACTGCTATTACGATACGAGCGCGTAAATCTTCCATATCTGTAACCCTCGTTAAGACGACGGTGTTTAAAATGCCATCTGAATGAAGCTGGGACATTTACGCGCTCGTATCGTAACAGCAGTTACAAAAATAACCCTTTGATGCTCCAAAATATGTGTTCCGCAATGCTGCTGACAGATTCGAACTCTGTAGAGATGCTGATGGTGCTCATGTAGAATTATATGCTTAAGTATTCATTAAATGTATGCTTTTTATTATATTGAATTTTACCGTTTTTGCTACGTTTTCACTGAAATAGATAGGGACTTTATAAACACACTGTATTTATCGTTGTATATCCCGATTTCACGAATTATACTTTTGTGAGAAATGATGGGTATCGATACTTTCGTCCACAATTCTTCCATACGATAAGCAACTTTTTCGGCAGTTTCTGACACAGTTCGTTCATTTTTCCGACCATCATTTCTCAGATTTTCTCACGAATAGATATTTCAAAAAGATTTCATAAGTAAACAAATCGGTTTCACTTGGTTCTCTTGGACTCCCAAATACAGAACACGCCCATTTGTTCAAGTTTTAGTACTTACCATTGTCAAAATGAAGTCAGAGGACTTATTAAACTGCTTTATTTGAAATTGAATATCTAAAACAAAATGGAGATAATTATTATTAGACACGTTCAATTACCAAACAAATGCGGGAAATAAATATTTTTTTAATAGTAGTAGTACTAACAACCTCTACCATACTGGTATCGACGATTCAGCGAGTCGACGTGAAGATGAAAAGCTGAACCAGAGCAAGTTGCACGCATGCACCATTTAAGAGACCAAACAGAATACTAATATCAACTATTATCTGTCTATTGAGTGATGAGACAGCAGCAGTAGCACTAATGAACTGGCAATAGTTACCAGCAAGTACATTTCTTATAAATCTAAAACACTCGCACTGAAGGAAATTTATGATTTAGATTATTTGTTTTCGATATAATCACAAATTTTCCGAAATATGCAATGTTCATGGGGACCCCACAAGATAACATCGCAGAGCCAAAATATCAGGTTGTAACATAAATTCTGCTCGATTAGAAAACGGACGATAGATAATAGAATAACCTCAAGATAATGTGAAATAGTTTTAGAAATGTTGCTGCAAAATACACGCGGCGACAGGTTCGCGCAGGTTTTATCACGATACAGAATGACTTAGGCTAGTGTAGGATTAGGCTAATGAATATTTTCTCTGGCGTTTTTCATAGTTACAATGTCACCCCTACGATATTACAGTAATTGAAAAAAACATGGACCCTACGAAAGAGCATATTCGACATGTGATGCTGTACGAGTTCCATAAAGGATCTAACGCCAGTGAATCCGCAAGAAACATTCAGAGTTTATGGAAATGATGATGAGTGAATGAATGAATGTGTAGGAGATGGTTTGAGAAGTTCAGAAATGGGGACTTCAGTCTGAAAGATTATCAATGAGCAGGACGACCAAATGAGTTAGATGAAGAGTTGCTGAAAGCAACAGTGGAGGAAAACCCATCGGTAACTGTAAGAGAACTTGGCCCGCAACTCGGCGTTAGCCATATGACCATTCACCGTCATTTGAAGCTGTTAGGAAAAGTAGTGAAGGTTGGAAAATGGGTTCCGCATGATTTGTCACGAGCGAATCTTCAACATCGAATTGATAGTTGCGCATCACTGCATTCTCGGCAACTGCAGGCACCGTTTTTGAATCGGATCGTCACTGGGGATAAAAAATGGGTCCTCTATAACAATATTAAGCGTCGACATCAGTGGCTTAGCCATGAAACAAAGCCTGAACCTCAGCCAAGGAATGGACCCCATCCAAAGAAAATTTTGCTATGCGTTTGGTGGGATATATATATGCAAGGAATTATTCATTTTGAGCTTGTGCCAGATAACCAAACAATCACAGCTGAAGTCTACTGCCAACAACTCCAACGATTGAAGATGGCATTACAAGAAAAACGTCCTGCATTAATTAATTGCAGAGGTGTTCTATTCCACCAGGATAACGCATACCCTCACACTGTTCGAATCACCACCGCCCAATTTGAGGCATTTGGTTGGGAAAAAATGCCCCATCCACCTTATTCTCCGGACATCGCACCTTCAGCAGGGCTGTGGAGTCTACACAAAAACTCCGACTCCTTCATAAAAGGTCAATATATATTAATGGTAAATCTGGTAAATGGTAACACAAGGCATTTCATCACCACCACGTGAATCATCAGGCTACTTTTTAGACTCATAACCTATATTCAAGTATAAGTCTAATGGTTGTAGCTATGCCTTTATGGCTTTTTTTTCCTTTATTAATAAAATTACAGAAACATATTTAGTGAAACATATTTCCATCTTTAGTGATTGTAAAGTGTTCACACACGGCTGATTTCGTTGGAAGAATAATTTTATCAATAATTTGAAATTAAACTTATCAAGTTATCAGTATCACAATTATATAAATATTTCCTGAAAAAAAGTAAGGGTTTATACTGATAATTAATTAAGTATAAATAATAAATATATTTGATTTATATTTATACTTAAAATAGTATTTTCTTAAGATTTTATATTGAGGTCGGAATCGGTACATTTTTACCGACTCCGACTCCACCCAAAATTGCTTCCGACTCCACCTCCACGACTCCGACTCCACAGCCCTGACCTTCAGACTACCATTTATTCAGAAGTCTGCAACACCACCTGGATGGACAAAAGTTGCAATCCAGGGAAGCTATCGAAAACGAAGTGATCGCTTTTTTTTTAACTCGAAACCAAGGGATTTCTTCGAACGTGGCATAAAAAACTTTTCTACAGGTGGGAGGAGGTTATAGAAAAAAAAGGGAATTATATTGATTAATTTGTCATTGTCATTTAATTCTTGTTGTGAATAAACTAAAAATTCGAGCAGAATATATGTTACAACCTTGTACTTTAGTGGTGTCACTTAATCATTTATTAGCAACTTTTCCCACTGGCTGATTCTAGTTTTTCATATTCTATTTTTCACTGCACCCTAAATTGTTTGCTCGTCCATAGGCGTGGAGACTTTTCCTTGAAATTCGCTTTTAGAACATCACTGTTTCCTCTTCGTCATTAGAGTTTGATGACTTTATTTCGGTTTAAAAACTTTGCAGGTGGCATACCGGAAGGAAAGGAGCAAGCAAGCAAGCAAGCAACAAGCAAGCAAGCAAGCCTACTTAGCCCAATGGGCAGTCTTTCTGCCGACTATATTAATTTATGATATTAGGAATTATAGTCTGCTACTCTTTTCGTCGTAAAAAGGGAATTGCGGAAGAAAAATGAGGCACCACCACCTCTGAATACGTAGCAAAAGAAGTTTAGTCGATCAACAAAATAATTTTATTTGACAGGAATTTTTTTTTCCCATTATTGCGACTTGGTGGTAATGTTTCAGTATCGTTTTGATGCTAGTTTCGATTAACGATACTGGTCCTTATTGGGGAAGAATTCTTACATCCTTCCGTGAAGTCCGAAGGGCCAAAGACGCGTTTTTATTAACAATTCCTCTTCTGCATTAAGACGCTGACGATACCGATCGATCGGGACACTTCTAATCTATTTTTGTGTCAAACATTAAGTGAGGCCATAGACACCCACCATGGCTCTTCACTCCCCAGTAAAGCTCTGAAGGGTCTGAATAGTTCCTGACGAGTTATTAACAATAACAATTTATTTCTTAAAGGTCACGCGCCATCTTTGCCAAACTCATCCACGCCGACTCCACCCTATGTCAAAGGCCACCATAGGGCCTACTCCCATGGGCAGATGAATGAAGGCAGAGGTCACAGGAGAGAGGTAAGCTATTTTTTTTCATTATTGGTACTCGGGTGCCAGGTGCCGCAACGAGTTTATATTGGTGCCAAGTAGGAGATCCTAACTATATAGCGTGTTTCTCTTCTAAAGGAAACGTAAGAGTCGATTAAAGAGAGTACCCTTTCGTGTTCCTCAAAACCTTTTTTCCACTTGAAGAAAATTTTCACGATGTTTGTTTTTTGGTGTTTCAAGGTCGGTTTAATGATTCACTCTTATCTTACGCCGTAACGATACGAAGGGAGAGGCATTAAAAATTTGTTTGGGTTTTAGGGGTCCCGCACTGATTTTATTCTACCTGAAGGTCACGAGCAACGAGAACGACAAAGAACCAGTAGATCGAAGAAGGCGTCTGTCAAGGTTGGATTTTTTATTTTCTTATTTATGATATTTATTTATTTAATTAATTAATTTATTTTTTGCATCCCGATTTTCACTAAAAATGGAACTAATTTTCCTCATAAGATGAAAGTTCAAAACACGCTTATTTTATTTCCTTTATGAAATGTATTTTTCTTGAAATTCCAAACATGGCAACTCATTTAGAGTTGTTTGCCATTCTTCTCTCTACTTAGTTACGAGATTTGTCCCGTGTAAGCCCCGACCCCTTTGAATGACGTAATGAAAGTGCTTTCCCCGTTTCCATAACAGCGGAGTTCCTTGCAGCGGAGAGGCCACTCGCGAGAGGTATCGCGCACGGAGTCCGTCTACACGATCAGGAACCAGAAGCGGTCGTTGCTGCAGCGGTTCCTCTTCTGGAAGGTGAGGTCCATTAGTGCTTGATCCCATTTCTTGGGGTTGACAGTGCACATTTACAGACTTTTCAGTTTGTGTTGGAAAGAATGATATGATGATGGAATTGTTTAAGCCAATCCCTTCGTAAAACCTTTTAGAAGATCGCGTCACGGAGGGGACAAACAGTGTTACGTGAGATCCAATCTACCTGAGGGTCTCTATGATACATCATCATCCGAACGCGGTGGACGGTCTCCCATCCAACTACAAAACGGATCCAACATCGCTTAACCTCGCTGATCGAACGGGAAACGGTGATGCGACGTGACCACAATCTAGCCCTTGAACGAATGAAAATGTATGATAGCTGGTTTTGGTTTTGTTCTTAAAGGGGAGTGGTTGTGGTGTCATTTCTTAGCGGCTGTCTATTTAATGCTTTTCTCTTCCGTGGCCTAATCTAGAACGTGAACGAGTCCTGCTCGCGTCTCGTCGTTCCTAACCACATGGTACCTTCTGACGTCACAAGCTCCACCCACCCGAACAGCGAGTACCCCCGAAACCAGATTTGCACCACCAAATACACCCTCCTTTCATTCCTTCCTAAGAACCTTTTCGAGCAGTTTCACAGGTATGACTTTTCTCTCGTGCTTTTGTTTTATGCAGGAATGAGGGGCCAAGGGTGATCACCCGCAAAAATACCGCCCCCATGGAAGGGGAGTAACTTTTGGCACTGGCACCGGTGCTAGTATAAGGCACGGTACCCCGTATTCCCCCCCCCCCCCCCCCCCCCCCCCCCCCCCCCATCCCAAGAATTTGCCCGAAACTAATATTATATCGGCCGTAATTATTATTTGCTATTTTAAACGTCTATTTTTACCCACTTTTTCCCCTTTAACTTTCTTTCCACACTTTTCCCCTCGTCATTTTCTTACTTTCTCCCCAGGTTCGCGAACCTGTATTTTCTGTTCATCGTGCTGCTGAATTTCGTCCCTTCTGTGAATGCGTTTGCCAAGGAACTTGCGGTAACGCCCCTTCTTTTCGTGTTGGGGGTAACTGCGGTCAAAGACGCGTTTGAGGACCACCGCCGACACAGGAGCGACGCCAGAGTTAACGGCAGGACTTGCAGGGTCTATTCGAGGTACGTAATTCGACATAAGGCAGGGTCTTTCTCTCTCGTGTTTATGGAGACCCGCAACCTGATTTATTTCCCTCACATCCCCTCTAATTAGTAATTAAAATAATTTCCTCCACCATAATTGAAGATTTGTTTAATCGAATATCAATGAAGTGAAAAAAAAAAATATATATATATTTCTTAATAATAATAGTCAGTCATTGATTTAAGTAAAATTAATGTTTGTACAAATGAAATACTCGATTAAGATTGAAAAGTAAATATGTGGCAGTGGCACCGACCTTTTGAGATGTGACGCCCAAAGTTTGTCCGGATAACACTGACCTTTGAAGTATGCCACCCATAGTCTGTCCGGATAAAGAGTGAAATACAGTATTCGGAGGCACACGCAACAACGACGAATATGGAAGTTGAACAATTAGCCGAGTAAAATGTAACGAGGGCTAAAATTGAGTAACCTCCTAGTTGGGATGATGTAGTTTCAAAGGTCCCGGAGGCATTCTCGTCCTATAGAGAGAGTGCCTTTCGTGGAGACCTTCAGTTCCCTGAAGTTCCCGTACGCGAGTAGCACTCGGTGGAATTCACTCTGGACGCTCGATAGTGCCAGTGCTGTTAGTCGAAACCACTCCTTTGGTTTGAGAAGAATGTATTCAGTCTCGACTCCTTTATGATGATAGGAACCCCGAGATGTGACCCTATATGTACCGTAACGTTACTGTATTAACCCGTTGAGAAGTAGCAAATTTTAGGTTAAAAGCAAATGTTGTTCCACTTCGGTACAATTAAAAGGCGAAGAATTAGGGATTAGTTTCAATTGACTGCGTGAATTTTAAACAAATTGGATGTATGCACGTAGACGGGTAAAAAGTAACACCCAAGAAGCTCATTTCACCCCAACATTGTGGGTGGGGGTTGAGTGCGTGTCCCCAAGGGTCACCTGAGCCAGAGCAGAGCAGAAACTGAGTAAGCGGCTAACTCCACTCCACCCGATGCCAGCGGCCGGGAGCGAACCAGCGCCACACCGCTCGGAATCCGCTACCGTAACCACTGAGCTACCGGGCGCCCATGCACCAAAATTCTGCCCCATGTGGAAATATTTATTCAGCGACATTCAAGCCGTTTACGTATGTCAATTCTATTCCATAAACAGCTACGAACATCGCGTAAAGTTCTAGTAGAGACGTTGGCACACTGTCTCCGTATGTTCACCTTTTTAGTTCTTCAATATCGATATCGCGTGTCCGTGTCTCGTAAAACATAGACTTTAGGCCAGGGGTTCTCAACCGGTGGTAATTACCCCCAAAGGGGTAAGTTGGGATATCGAGGGGGGGGGGGTAATGGAAGCCTTCGTGAACTTTATTTAAGAGCGGTGTTTAAAGACAATTGTATGATTATAATTACTACTATAACTTTTGGTTAATTTACGCGCCATTAGGGGTAACGGGGTGAGCGCCAATGCTTCAGGTGGGTAATGGAAGTAACGGTTAAGAACGCCCGCTCTACGCGAACCCACGCCAAAAAGGTGAACGTTCAAAGTTTGCCAACGCCTCTACCAGAATGTTACCCAATGTCCTTAAATTTTGTTTTTAACCGTAGAATGCATAACCCGGATAAATATAACACCCGGCGGGCCTCAGAGGCCCGAGTTATGCATTCTAGGGTTAATTAAGAAAATTGATATAGGTTTTTAAGGGCTTCACGGTCATTAATTACAATATAGTGTGTGATAATAAATATTGCACATGGGGACCGAACCTGCTTTTGGTTAAGATGTGAAGAAGATAGACTCCGTTTTATTTTTGCGGTGTAATCACTCGTGTTATGATTCGAGTGTTATTGGCACCGAATTCACCTTTTGGACCCGTGGTTCTTAATCTTTTTAGGCTATGACCCAAATTCTGGTCGCGGCCATGCCTTCAAACAGTTTACCTGTAATAGATAATAAATTAAGTAATTAATGGTAAAATGATTAGGGATTACGTAAATAAATGATGATTGACAAATTAATGAACCAATTTTAGGTCGCGACCCAGCCAGGGGTTAAGAACCGCTCTTTTGCACTCTTCCCTCGAATACATATTTTGCTCAATTATTCGTGAAATCACTTTTTTTTTTTTTTTAAATTTCGTGTCCACGTCGTAACACTGCTTCCAGCGAGATCAACGAGGTTAAGCCACGTTGACTCTGTTCAGTAGTTGGATGGGTGACCCTTCTCCGCGATCAGATAAGTGACCCGTGGTTCGGATTCCTCGTAAAGCTGTAGTTGGTCCCCCCCCCTCGGTCACGTGACCTTTTTGACCGTCACGAAGAAAGTTAAAGAAGCCCCTAAAGACACTATCGTGACTTCTTGAATTGAGACGCTTGGCAGAACTCTTAAAGTTTGGCACTTGGTGGCACTCCAGCGTATGGCACTAAAATGGTGAGTGGTTGTCACGTGATGTGGATGTTTTGAAGGACTGCAAACTGTCGAAGGGGACGTCACACTGAAGAAAGACTAGTCACGATGAGCAGTGCGTGTATCCTAAAGATTAACTCTTAAGTTCCTAAAACTGTACGAGACTTTAGGCGTGTGCGTGTCTCCATTATTTTAACTAACGAATAAACCCACCGTACGGCCGGAATATTTTCGTTTGTTCCTACGGAAGGCCGTTATTACCCTTCGACCAAAATATATATATATATATTGTACAGTCACGGTCATATTATACATATTATAAATTGTAATAAATTTTTTGGGACACCCGATCTGAAAAAAAAAAAAAATAGCCGAAAAAGTTCCTGACATTCCAGAGGGTATTGTCACAAAGTTTCGTGAAAATCCGTCCAACCGTTCGCACCAGAAAAGTTGACCAACGGATGGACGTGTGGTGAATTATGGTATGATGATAAGCACACCGGACAAAAAATTAGCACCGATAGTAGGAAGTTCAAGGTCACACAGAGGGCGCTGATGTAGCATTGGTAAGTGACAAGTAGCGGTGACGTAGCACACAGGATCAGATCTGTTTCGTGAGGTGGTGAAGAACAAAGTGTGTTGGATATAGTCTGCAAAATGGGTCGTGAGGCAGACGTTACTCAGTGGCAAAAAGGAGCCATCGTGTTTGGCAGAGCCCACGGACACAAAATGTCTGAAGTAGCCCAATTTGTTGGTGTGTCAACGCGTACTGTCCAGCGAGTTTACAAAGAGTGGTGTAGTTCGCAATCAACTGAAAATCGACGGCGTAACTGTGGCCGGAAAACAATTCTCGACAATAGGGACCGCCGCCATGTTTCTCGTCTAGTAACTGCAAATCGTTTTCAAACCAGAGAACAATTGCTCCAAGAAACCAATGAGGTTCTCCAGCGACCAATTTCCGAACGGACATTGCGACGAGAACTGCATGCGATGGACATCTGGAGCAGGGTACCACGGAAGAGGCCGCTGTTAACAGCAGGTCACAAATTGGCACGTTATAAATGGGCTCAGAGGCACAAAAACTGGACTGCGGCAGATTGGAAACGTGTAATTTGGTCCGATGAGTCCTGTTTTTGTTTGTTCTCCAATGATGGGAGGCGACGAGTACATCGCAGGTCCAATGAAGCCTTTAATCCTGAATGCATCGAAGGTGTTGTTCAGGCTGGAGGTGGTTCCGTGATGTTCTGGGGATGTTTTTCGTACCACGAAATGGGCCCCCTCGTTCCAGTGACGATGAATTTGAACCAGCAGGCGTACCTCCGCATACTAAATGATGAATTGGTACCCTTTGCCCTACATCTCCAGGAGCAGCATCACATTGCCACTCCTGTCTTCCAAGACGACAATTGCCGTGTGCACAGGGCGAGAAGTGTGTGTGAGTGGCACGACGAACATTCTGCAACACACACTCACCTCGAATGGCCCGCCAAATCCCCTGATTTAAATCCTATTGAAAATCTGTGGGATTATTTGGAACAGAATGTGAAGCGCAGGAATAGACACCCACGGACTCTGGCGGAACTTCGGGACCGGCTGATGAACGAGTGGCAGCAAATCGATGTTCAGTACATGCACAACCTCGTAGAGTCTCTGCCTCGCCGGATTCGTGCGGTTATCAAGGCCAGAGGCGCCGTCACACGTTATTAGGTACATTCTGAGAGGGGTGACTAATTTTTTGTCCGGTGTGCTTATTTGAGTGACTTCTCAGATGGCGCTAAATGAAAGTCAGACATTTCTCCGTGACACTGCAAAATATATATAGATTTTTTGCGTTACGTCACTTAGTTGTGACGTCATTTGAAAGGTCATGGTTGTCTATTGATAAATGATTGAAGAGTTGGTTTTGTTAATATTAGTTACGCTGGAATAATAATAATAATCTGTTCTCTTAATCAATAATTCTTGAATGTGTTTTATTAGATCTATTTTCTCCTGAAAAGAAATTTGAAATTCACATTTGAGTGGATTTGCAGACTTTTCCCGGATCACACTCACTCACTCACTCGACATTTCGTTGAGATGATAATATATCTACAAATGTTTTTGGTGTTAGTTAGGTTAAGTTAGATCGTAAAATACGTATAGGCCTCCCCAAACCGGGAGGATATTTGTCGGTGAGATGTCACGTCGAATATTGTCTATTACGGAAAGAAATTTTTCGCACGTTCGTATCAAAGTCAGACTGAACGTTTTTGCTTACGTCATTGGTGGTTTATTTGAATACGTTCAATCTCGTTCGTCGTTCAAATAACGGGTTTGGGGGACACTGGAATGAATCCTTATCGTCCTACCCCCGCCCACCCTCCCCCTACCCCTTTCAGATTACTCGTTACTGGGAAGGGGGAGGTAATTTGTGGATATAGTAGTACCGTAATTGACCGGAGTACATTTCGAGTACTCCGAAAGAATTAGATAGCGTTTTGGGCTTAAAATATTTGAAATTGTGGTGGTTTTAAATTTTGATTCACCGCGACAGTTCTTCTATTTCCAATCTCGTTATAAAGGAAAATGTAATGATGGGGTCGTTTAATTAACCTCCTCCGCAACGTCGTCTAAGAGAGTGGTGGGCAACCCGGGGCACATCCTGTTTCTGAGTGCGGCCCAAAAGACGTAGAGACGTAGACATTTTACTTACCCATCATTGTTCACACGAATGAAAAATTTGGAATTTCCATTAATATTTCCATAATTTATTGATAATTTTGTTTGATTTAACAAAATTTCTTTATTAATTATTATTATTATATTAAAAATATTTCTTTCGCTTTACTATTTGAACACGATCACGATTCAATTAATATATAAATAATAATAATAATTTTCTCTAACTCTCTCTATGAAATTTTTGGCCTGTATTAAATGTATTTAAGAAGCATATACGTAGGGCCATGTTAGCGCGCACGCGCATTTTTAATCTCGCGGCCCACTGAGATGAAGGAAGGCCACTCACGCGGCCCACTCACTAGCCTAGGTTGCCCATCACTGGTCTAAGGTCACGTAATTGAGCGGACCTACTAAACCTTTAGCCCGATCTAAACCACTTAAGGGTCGCTACGTAGTCTGGACACGGAGGACGGTCTCCCATACTACTACTACTACTACTACTACTACTACTACTACTACGACCGAATGTGGCTTAGTTATGAAGAGTAAGAGTGGATGCCCAATGTTAGGAGGTAGCTTTATACGTGGTTGCGAGTCCTTTATTTATTGACTAGTGTGTATTCAGTGCCGATATGAATCGGAAATAGGTTAGCTTCTAAGATAATTTGTACAATTGCCTATTATAAAAATTATCCATTATTATTATTATAATAAGAAATATATAGATGGTGTGCCATAAGTCCGGTCTTGTAGGAAAATTTGAGTCCTTTTCCCGATGAGTGTAACTCGCTTCCATATTAGTCATTGCGTGTTATTGTACCCGCAAAAAAAAAAAAAAAAAAATCTCCAAATAAGACGTGAATTTGAAGGTTTGTTTTAGCTGTAATGTATTACTTTTGCGAATTTAATTTAAAATAAATTATCCCGCGAGACGGGACTTACGATACACCCTGTATATTAAACGTTTGATAAATATCGGAAAATTATCTTTCGTTTCGTTACTTTCTAAAACTTTTCTTCGCCATTTTTAAAATTTTTTAAAAAGTTAAAAAATCAAATTTAGGTTTTGGATTAAAATAAGTTTTTAAAAACTAGTATATTTTTTGTCGCGTCATGGCCCATATTTTTTTTACTTTCGCTTTACAACCATTAATACAGAGACGATTTTACACTTTTGGAAAAAAATTCGCCCACAATTTTTAAAGCGTAAAAAAATAAATTTGTATCGTCGCGTTTTTGGTCGAATATTTTTTTTTTTTCTGCAACACTAATAAAAACGGGGACAAAAACAACTCAATCATTATGAATTAGTGAATTTTTTTTTTTTTTAATGCTTTTTACAAATTTTAGGTTTGTACTTGAACTTTTTTCCGAGAGTGTACCTTTTTTGCTACAAATTTTGAATATTCGTACGAGTGACCCGTTTAAAAATAGCGGACACCCGCCAACCCTAATTATTCTTGTAGCGTATTGGAGAATGCAAAAAACTTTTTTTTTTCTACGTGAAGGTCAAAATATGAAAATAAAAACACACTAATAGACAGTGTTTATTTCCACAACAGTTTCGATGCCCACTGGCATCCTCCTCCAGTGGGCATCGAAACTGTTGTGGAAATAAACTCTGTCTATTAGAGTGGGTTTTTATTTTCATATGTATTGGAGAAAAAGTTGGAGGGCCAAACTGGTCTCGGACTTAAGACACTTATTTCTAACTTTACTGATTCTCGAAAATGCCGTCTTATTTTAACGATAATACTCTTAGAAAATACGGATTCAAAGGTGAAGTTAAAATGTTTTACCGACTTTTACCGCTTCTACGTATTACGGATAATGCTTTTAGCCTCGAGGTCAGATTAGACAAAACGGAATAATTATTTTGAAGATTACGAGCGGTTTTATACGTTTTAAATTGGTGACGTCATTATTATTATTTAATGTTCACCCATTTTTTTATTTTATTCTCGATAGTCTGAATTATTCGAAGATAAAGGCAAATTTTTGTCGTAACGTCATATTGATAGATAAGCGAGATAATTTGAAGATGAAGGCACATTTTTCTCTTAAACGGTATACTGACGAGGTTTCTCGTTTTCGGGGGGTTTTCACTAGCCCGCTTTTCCGGAACAAAATCGGCCATCGTCCCGGGATCCCGGTATTTTCCGGTTTATAAAAAAATAATGATGGTAAAGTCTTAATGTTTAAGCATTAGATAAATCTAAATTAGTTAGTTAATGTTAAATATAAATATATAAATATAAATATTTTAACGCTATAATGGTAAATATAATAAAGGATAGAGCCTAGGCCGAGTTTCAAACTCTGCGGAAACATAAATACGACGTTTAGCCTCGGCGGCAAACCTACAACGCTAATTTGCAGATTTGCACTTCAACAAAAATATACTATACTATAATGTAATTTATACGAACGCAACACCTTTTATATACTCGTAACTAATTTTTAGTTAAAAAAAAAAAAAAAAAAAAAAAAAAACATGAAAAGGTGTCACTGAATTGAAAGTAACCGAAATTAAAATCCACTAAAACGCAAAATGTTCGATTCGGGGAAATCAAATGACTGGCTTTCAGCGCGAGTCAGTCATC
This sequence comes from Bathynomus jamesi, assembly GCA_023014485.1. Taxonomy (NCBI): domain Eukaryota; kingdom Metazoa; phylum Arthropoda; class Malacostraca; order Isopoda; family Cirolanidae; genus Bathynomus; species Bathynomus jamesi. The sequence goes on along the minus strand of JAJOZX010008198.1, from coordinate 139,898 downwards.
AAAAAATACCAGTCATATTAAGTACGCGCATCATCATACGGGACATCATATAGGCAGTCTTCGAGTTCTACAACGCAACGTAATTCGTGCTATTATAAATTTGTCGTCATAGTCTTTGTTTGTATTTTCCAGATACAGTAGCAAATTAACGTAAAACTACTTGAAATAACATTTTTAGAATACTTCGTAAAACCCGGGAAATCCCGGGATTTGCCGCGCTCGTCCCGGGTTTTAAGGCTATCATTTTCTGCCAGGGATCCCGGTTCAGAAATCCTAATTGACAGATCTGATGTCATCACGATTGCCGAGTTAACTAAAAATGGAAATGAAATATGCATTTTATTATGGATTGAGAGAGAGAGAGAGAGAGAGAGACTCAAAAGGCCTTGCGGCCCATACCGAGGAGGTACCAATGGCAACGGGTGCCAGGGAAAATTTTCTACACCCTCAAATAGTGTGCAAGATTTGCTCTAACCTTTTCTTGAAGTGATCCACAGAGGAACTGTTCACAACTTCTGAAGGCAACCTGTTCCACGTGTCACAGATCTTATACGTAAAGTAATTCCCACACACACTAGTCCTAAACCGTTTCAAATCCAACTTCTAACCATTGTTGCGAGTTGGGTTATCATTTAAACTAGACATGCTTCTAAAATCGACATCGTTGAACCCGCGTAAGAGCTTGAAAACCTCGATCAGTTGACCGCGCAGCCTCCGAGTTTTCAGCGAAAACAAGTTCAGGGCGCGTAACCGTCGATTGTAGCCCATATGCCTAACGGAAGGGATTAACTTTGTGGCCCTGGCCTGCACTCGCTCCAGCCTCTCAATATTTTTCCTGAGGGTGGGCGACCAGAACTGCACTGCACACTCCAGGTGCGGCCGAACCAGGGAATTGTACAGAGAGAGAGCGCAATCTCCTTGTTCCGAAACTGAAATTGCCTCCTGATATAACCCAACAGCTTCTGGGCTTTCTTTTCCACCTTTACGCACAGTTTGGTAAACTTAAGGTCGCTGCTAATTAGCACACACAAGTCCTTTTCCAAATCAGTCGCCTCGATATTACTCCCCAACATCGAGTAGTCCGACTTGGGATTGGCGTAGCCAATGTGCATCACCTCGCATTTGCCATTCTTCGGACCACTCTCCTATCCTACGTAGGTCCGCACGCAGTTGCTCGATCGCTTCGGGCATCCCAACATTGTCCCCAAGCTTGGTGTCGTCAGCGAATTTGGCGATCCTACTGACGATGCTACCGTCGATATCATTTATGTAAATGATACAGTGGCCCCAAAACGGAACCTTGAGGAACCCCGCTAGTGACCGAGATCCAACTCGAACTAGCCCTTTTAATTACAACCCTTACAACCTTACAAGGGGAAGGGGGGGGAGAGAATTGCAGAATTTAACACGATTAAGCTTAATCTAAAAAATGTTAATTATTTATTTTTACATATATTTCGGTCAGCGAGCCCCGAACGTCGTCTGGGAGGGTGAAAAATGCGTGCTAAATAAAAAAGTGGAGCGATGCGGTATATGGGGGACGACTGGTTGGCAATGTGCCGCCTCAGGGTGTATGAAGCGGTATTGGTAAACCGTGGTGCTGGAATGTGGAATTGTCCTGAGGCGGGTACATTATTGTCGTGTTAGCTGATGAAGTGAATGCGAGTGCTTGAGGCGTTTCCTGCCTATTCCTGACGCGACCTTATTGCAGTGGGAGAGGCATTTGGGTATAAAAAAAAAATTATGAAAATAACTACGAAGAAAAATTAAAACCCGAAATAGTGCTCAAGCGCTTTCCACTAATGACATCCATTAACTTTAAGCCCACGACACACCTTTTAAATGCAGCTTTACAAATTATGATCCAGTGGCTATCGATGTGAAGCTCAATTGTTTAATAGTTGCGTTATTCTTTAGATTTAATTGCTTACTGGCTTCTGTAAATTTTAATCGTCAAGGGCTTTTCTGACGTAGAAATCAGTTTGGGCGTAAGAATCATTTCGCCAAACGGGGATAATTTTCGTTGTAGATGCGTGTGTGTTTTGAAGGTCATTGCTAGATTTTGTGATTTTGTTACTCGCGCATTGATCTCATTTCTTCGGTCCTTCGTCAACCGAAGGTATCCGTAATAATAAAACAACGGAAATGGCTATTTTAAATCTTATGGAAATTGCAAATATAGCTAGAGAACAAAGAAATAATATCAATATGTGTGGATTTGAGTAAGGCGTTTGATGTAATAGACCATAATAATTATCTACTTAATAAATTATATTGTTACGGCTTCAGAGGAGCAATCAATGATTGGTTTAAAAGTTATTTGTCCAATAGATATAATTTTGTATCTGTAAATAAGGTCTGCTCAACTAAAGCGCTTGTCAAACATGGTGTGCCACAGGGCTCGGTTCTGGGTCTACTGTTATTTTTATTATATATAAATGACCTTCCACGTTCATCTGATATACTGAACTTCATAATGTTTGCGGATGATACAACCGTGTCTTTTTCTTGCAAAGATGTTAATTCGGCTAAGAATATATTTAATTCAGAATTCATCAGTGTAATGAAATGGTTGATCACCAATAAACTCTTCATAAATACCAGTAAAACAATTTCATGGTTTTTACTAATAAAAGAAATGTATGTCTTGATGAACTTAATGTTAATGGAATCGCTATAAAGGAGTGTATGTAACAAAATTTCTTGATGTAATGCTACGAGTAGATAAGAATTTGCAATGGAGTGAGTGATCATGTAAATTATATTGCGAAAAAGATTTCAAGGAGCGTTGCTATAATGTTTAAACTTAGAAATTTAGTCCCTGAAGAGGTTTTATTTACTCTTTATCATACTCGTGTTCTTCCTTATTTAAGGTACTGCACCCTTGTTTGGGGAAACTACGGTAACAACGCATTAAATGATATCTCTTGTCATCCAAAAACGCGTTATCTGATGCTGATTTCCTTGATCACTCTAGTGCATTATTTAAAGAGCTTAACCTACTAAAGCTCAATGATATAACCAAACTGGCACATTTTATTTTTATTTAAGAGAATAAGAACAAAATCATTTATTTACAATGGGTAAATAGATATTTTGTAACTCATCAAGAAATCCACTCGTATCAGACCAGAAATAGATCAAAGCTTGTTATACCTCAATTTAGAATAGCAAAAACTACCCAAAAACTACCCATTTTCATTGGATTGAAACTATGGAATGACAAATGCCGATATGAAAAACATTGTGAATGTAATAGGCGAATACGATAGGCATAGAGCGGCTGACGTTATTTATTTAGATTTTAAAAAAGCGTTCGATGCAGTTCCGCATAGAAGACTAATTGCGAAGGTTAAAGCGCACGGTATACGCGGTCAGGTAGCTAACTGGTTAGAGGAGACAGGGTCGTTGTTAATGGTAGTGAATCGGGGTGGTTGGATGTAGGTAGCGGTGTCCCACAGGGTTGTGTTAGGCCCATTGCTATTCGTAATTTACATTAACGACATAGATGTAGGTTTGACTAGTAACGTGTCAAAATTCGCGGACGATACTAAAATAGGCGGTAAGGTTGTTAACGAGGACGATAGGAATAGGCTCCAAGACGATGTAAATAGGATTATGGAGTGGACGGATAAGTGGCAGATGCAATTTAACGTAGACAAATGTAAAGTTTTGCATATAGGTTCTCGTAACAATAATTACATGTACACAATGGATGATAAAGAGTTAGCGAGCGTTGACGAAGAAGTAGATTTAGGCGTACCTGTATCTAAGGATTTAAAAGTTAGGAACCAGTGCCTGGAGTGTTAAGCTAAAGCTAATAGGATGTTAGGCTTCATAGCGCGTAATTTCGAATTTAAATCTAAGAATATTATATTGCCCCTTTACAAGTCCCTAGGCAGGCCTCATTTAGAATATGCCGTTCAGTTTTGGTGCCTGTATTTGCGTTAGGATATTGATAGGTTAGAAAGGGTTCAGCGTCGTGCCACGAAACTAATTTCGTAATTGCGCAACAAGCCTTATGAAGATAGGATTGAAGAGTTAGACTTGCATTCACTCGAAACTAGGAGATAAGGGGGGAGCTTATTGAAGTTTTCAAAATCGTTAATAACATCGATAACGTAAATTTTGACAAACTCTTCACTTTCGATAATAGCAATACTCGTAATAACGGATTTAAGTCGCGTGGCAGACGTTTCATTACTAATATCGCTAAAAACTTCTTTACGTTTAAAGTAATTGACAAATGGAATAATTTTTCCACGCCCGTCGTGAACTATACCGGGTATAAGTTTAAGAACCGTTTAGATAGGCATTTTAAAAATATTAACGTTGTTTAATAAAATAATCTCCCTTTTCCCTCCGAGCCGCACCCTTTTCCCTCTCCCTCGTTCGAATTATTAACGTTGTTTAATATAAAACCATTAGCAACAGAGCTCTAGGGGTGGTGATCGAGGATGAGTCTGTTGACGATAATGCCAGCATGTGATGCCAGCAAAAAAAAAAATTAGACTAACACGAACTTAGATGTAGCTCGTAGCGTAAACTAACCCACTTTTTGTTATTCTTTCTACTTTATTTTTTTTCCTCTCTCTCTCTCTCTCTCTCTCTCTCTCCTTATTTGCATGTCTGTAACTCTCTTCATTGCATGTCTGTAGTTTGCATGGTATGATAGTGTTTGAGTTAAGAATGTGTTGCATGGTTTGTAATGTGTTCTTATTTTACTTCTTTTCGTCTTCCACCCCTTTCCGGCGGAGTGGGCTCCGTCCTCTACCTCCCTATGGAGTGGAGGACTGGTCTGCAACAGCTGGAAGTATTCTCTCTGACTATTTTTCCGGCTTGTCGGCAGTGGCCGGCGGATGGTGATGGGGTCTTCCTTTCTCTCTTTCTGAATGAATGAATTTTAACCCACGAGTGATAGGTTTTGCTACTTACTTAACCCCTCACTTTCTTCTTTCTCTCGGGCTAACTTTAGAGTGGATCTTAGGGTCTTTGTTAGCCTTAGCTTCTGTAGATCTGTAGAAATGTTTAAAACCCAAATTGAAATCCCGATTAATAATGGTATACTAACAAAAATCTAGGATTAATGTCCATTACTATTGTTTACTAATTATTAATTTCTCGTGTGTAATCTAGTATTAAAAACGCATTTCTTGGGATTGTTTAGTTCTTATTTCTCGTGTATAATATTGGTTTCTTTTGTATGGTATTGGTATAGGGCCTTCAATGGTGACTGCATTTGTCATGTCAGTAGTGATAATTTAAAATTAATACATGTTTTAACTATTAATAATACTTTACTTATTTATTTATTATTAATTAATAACAACTAGCCGTTTATTTTTAATAAGAGCCCAGTAAAGCCTAAAGCTTAAGGGCCAAATTAAATAAAATAAATAGGCGAGCTTCACAATTATTCGTGTCATTGTAAATTATAAAACGAATGTATTTATTTTATTAATAAAGGTTATTCAATTCAATATTTTCAGTATTATGCAGTGTTAAGTGAAGGTGAAGACTAAAATTGAGAGTTGGTTTACCTGCTTCGATTTCACTTTGAGAAGTCTTGAATTTTGTTAAAACTAAGTACGTACGATTTCGTTTCTTGTCACTGATGTTCTTTTCTTCCGTTGAAAGTTTGCAGGGGCGGTATGTGAAGGTCACGTGGTCTGATATTCGTGTAGGAGACGTAGTTCATCTGTCTTGCGACGAGACGATTCCCGCCGATGTGGTCCTGTTGAACGCCGCCAACGATCATGGCGTGTGCTACATAGAGTCATCGAACTTAGACGGAGAGACTAATCTGAAGCAGAGACAAACCGTCAGGGGCATTGGCATGGTATGGGATATATAATATATATATATATATATATATATATATATATATATATAATAATATATATATATATATATATATATATATATATATATATATATATATATATATATATATATTATATATATATAAAATATAATGAGGCGTTGCGTGGAAGAAGGGCGACCTAGCCAAAATCAAATCTGAGAAAAATGCATTTTAAGTTGGGGAGGTATTTATCGACAATTAGGTAGAAGAAGGGCGACCTAGCCATTTTTGGCGAAAATGAATTATTGCTGCTTTCAGTAGCTTAATATATTATATTAAGCTACTGAAAATCAGCAATAATTCATTTTCGCCAAAAATGGCTAGGTCGCCCTTCTACCACGCAACGCCTCAATATATTCGCGAACTCACAATCCTATATTGTTGGGGTTTCAATCAATTTTTGTTCAAATTTCAGTTCGAAGGGAAATTTGCGTTTTGAACTTTTCTTTGACACTTTACTCGCATTGATGAAGCGGTTAAGCGACGTTGGGTCTGATCAATAGTTGGATCTCGCTTGAAGCTGTAGCTTTCCATTGGTCACGGGACCGTTGAAAACGTTAGGGAGGAGGTTAACCCTCCTTCACCCCCTCCCAACATTATTATTATTATTAGTTCGTTAACGCCAGACGATTTCATAGTTACAAAAGACCAATTCTTGGCCTTAAAGATAAGAATGATAATAGTGGTGGTGATGATCACCATCTGTCAATCAACCATCATCAAAATATCGTGTCCCAAAAAGTGGGGTATGAAGGGAGAAACAGCCCTGATGGCCGAGGTTATTGCTGACCCTCGTGGGCAAAAAGGGGAAGGCAGGGTCCCCAGTCCAATCCTTTCCCTCTTGTATCGCGGGAGGTGCGGAGCTACCTGCGTCTTAGTGAGGGCTGTGGGGTCGCCATACCCCTACACTAGAAAGATGATTATAGTAATTTTATATGAAAATAAATAATGATCGTTATTTTAATTAAAATGTTACTTAACACTAAGCGTTATAAAGCCTGTAACAGCCGAAACCTCAGTTTCCCCAACAGATGGGATAAGGGAGCGGACCGTGAGCTCAGTCGCGTAAGCCTGGCTCAATTCGGTCGCGTAAATCCAATCCGGGACCTTCGTGTTCCTTCCGTAAGCCGTTGTGTTTGGTTGATTCGAGTTTTCGATCCTCGCAGGACGACAGTTTCGAAGTGTCCAAGTTCGACAACGTGGTTGAGGTGGGACCCCCATCGACCAAGATCAACTATTTTGTGGGTTCAATTCCCGTTACTTCGGGTGAGAGAATCCCTCTTACAAAAGACAACCTCATCCTCAGAGACTGCGTCATCAAGAACACGGACTTCGTCGAAGGGATCGTCGTCTATGCAGGTTGGTGTGCGCGTGCGCGCACTCGTGTAGGCAACTGGCCATATATGAGGTGGTGTGTGGGTGATAGTTTACTGGTGGTGGGGTAATTTTTTCTGTAAGAACACTTTTGGTACCTCAGAACATTAAGAAAATTTATATAAAAAATGTAGGAACGTTTTTACTGTGAGAAAAAAGATACGCTGCTCCTGATTAGGTTACTTTCGTTAATGTAGCTTAATAAGCTACATTAACGAGCACCCCTATTTAATGAATTAACAGAAATCGCCCCTTGAGCCCGCAATTGCACTCGAAACACTTATCACTCCCTTCTTGTTCCGGTGCGCCTAAATTTAGGTCAATTAGTTTTGAAGATATATGGATTTGAAGTGTGTGCGTGTGATTTAATTTTTTCTGGGTTAATACGGCTGTTTATCTATTTGTTCCCAACCAAATAAATAAATTTAATTAAGAGGTGCCACACTAGATTGCATTTCTCCATTCATTTTACACTTTCGTGTCCGCGCCGTAACTTTTGAACCGCTTAGCATAAACTGATAGTTCCTGACCAAACCCGCGTGTTCGGGAGGAAAGTGGAAACCAATTCCCTCCTCCGCCAGGTCCCCTAAATGAGGCGAGATGCTGTAGAGCAGTGGTGCACAAACTTTTTTGATGTGAGGGCCAAGCGAAGAAAATAACTAAATGTATTAGCCTACTTACTTTCCATCTAAGTCATAAATTGGGTCACTTTTATATTCTAACTTTTTCATTGAATTGAAAAGACCCGTGGGGGACACATTTGGCCCGCGGGCCAGGGTTTGTGCATCACTGCTGTAGAGGGTTCGATTGCGGGTCGATTCTGAATCGTCGTTCGAAACCATCTGAAGTCGTAACCGACGATTTAAAGAAATTATCTTAAATATTAGATCTCGGTATGAATCCGTTTTCGGTACCACGAGAAGTGACGGAGTTGTATCTGATCGAAATTCTTTGAAGAGAGGCTACAAACGGAGATTATAACGGATTTTTACTTTGCCCCAGAACATGAAGCGCGAGCTAGTGGACAAACGCGCTATTGGACAAATGAAATCGCATTCAGTTGCACGTCCGGACAAATGGGACGCCTTGAAAATTAAAAAATATAATAATAAAATAGCTACACCCATGTATTGGATAAGGAGATCTCTGGACGCGGGAGAAATACTGAGCATCCTGAAGAGGGCGAACATTGTCCCTATACGTAAAGGAGGAGACGAATCTAGATCAAAGAACTATAGATCAGTGTTACTGACATCTCATCTCTCCAAAAATATTTTAAAGAATAGAGAAAATTTGACTTTTGGTAGACGCAGGAAAGATCCAGTGAGAACCAACGCAGACACGATCTTCCTGATCAGAAACAATCGCCACTAATAAAGCATTATAATATCATAGACGTACTTGAAAGTAGTGTGAACTATGTAATATACACGGATTTTGCTAAAGCATTGGAGAAGTGTGGCCCTGGTAAAATATCACACAAAATGAAAAGTATGGGAGTAACGGGCAAAGTGGGAAAATGGATCTATAATTTCGTCAGGAACGGTAGAAACATTAGAAATAGAAATACGGATGATGTGAAATCTTTACAGACGGACGCGGACAGACTATACAGAAGAAAACTACGTGGAATTGAACACCGAAAAATTTCATCTCTTAAGATATGAAAAAAATTGAGGAGCCAAAACAAACGGAATATTATTATTATTATTATGCCCTAAATAGGAAGAAAATCGAAAGAAACCGAAAAGCAAAAGATTTTAGTTATAATGACCGACGATGCGAAGTTTGATACACAAAATAAGATAGCGATAAACGAAGCAAAAGGAATTACGAGATAGATACTGAGAACATTTAAAAGAAAGAATGGAAATAATAATTATTCACTCGCTGAAAACTTTGATCATACCAAAACTGGAATACTGCTCCGAAGAAATTAATAAACTAGAAGAAATTCAAAGAAATTTCACAGCCAAGATCAGTGACTGCGAAGAACTCGATTACTGGGAAAGACTTCGTAAATCAAATCTATATTCAGTGGAAAGAAGAAAAAGAAGCAGAAAGCGGTACACCATAATATACGCATGGAAGATAATAGAAAAATTGGTACCTAACCTCAAACTGAACTTCATAACCACCCTAACAACAACAATGGCCAATAGGAAGGTAGGATGTGTAGCGTTCCCAATTTAAAGGCCAGACAAGGGACATCCTCAACTCCTGGATGAGCCAGGTGTACGTGGATATGTCGGATGAAGAGCTCGGGAAAGCGACTCTATCTTGTATGAAGTCGGGTTTAGACGTGGGGCCACCAACCTGACCTCAGTGTGAAGAGAGCAATGCAGAGCACATTTGCGAGATTTCCAGGTGTGCACACACACACACACACACACACACACACACACACACACACACACACACACACACTGTATGTTAAGCTCAAACATGTTGACACTTGACCAATATACTGTAGTTCAGATCATGTTCTGGCAGTATCAACTTTGCCACATCGCATTGTGGACAATAATAACTCGGCAGCCACAAAGCGAGATTATAATTATTTCGTGTTCTGGAATTTTGAGACCGTCCAGTATGCGTTGAGGCTGTTGGGAAAAACCCACGACGCGAAACATATTCTTGTGGAGCTTTCTGGTTATTTTGCTGCATACACAACGCGTTGTGGTCGTATTTTTTCGCTCTGAGCGATTTCCTTGTTTGAGTTTAACGTGTGTATAGTACAATGCCCGCTTCGCCTTGCGCAGCAAAAGCACCCCGAAACCAGGGTTGGCAAAAACCCAGGTTTTTCACAAAAAACCGAACCCAACTGGGTTTTTGCTGGGTTTTGGGGTTTTTGATGGGTTGAAATTTTTTTAGGAAGGTTCGATAATTATGTAGTGCCTAACATATCTATTATTTTATTAATTTATTTATCTAATCTACAATATATATTAAAAAGACATCTTTATTTTACAGAAAGTTCAGATGTGAGAGATAATAATGACATTAGAATTTTCTCCATTTTAATTTTAGATCTTTCCTTTATTTCTTAACAGCAGATTTCAGCTTTATTTAGACCTAACTCAAATTTAAATTTTTAAGATGCCAAAGAGTTATAGAGGTGGAAGATCTAAAGCTAGCGAATGGGACGAGGTGACTTTATTAAGTGATCAGCCTACTAGAGTACTATGCAGTTATTGCAAAGAAAGTATCACTCGAAAAATTGAGAGAGTGAAACATCTAGAGAAAGTTAGACCCGCACATACTGGTGGCAGACTTAAAGCTGCTGAATGGGATGAAGTAGAAATGTTGAGTGACCAACCAAATAGAGTTCGGTGCAAATACTGCAGATGTGTATTTTCGAAAAAAATAGAACGAGTGAAACATCATTTAGATCGATGCGATAAAAAATGGGTACAGGCTCGTGATGATGAAGCGGATGAGCTTACAAATACAGTTACATCAGCAACATAGACACGGCAGTTTTGAGAGTAGATCCTCTTCAAGCAAATCATATGAAAGCCTGGTTCATGATGACACTACAATTCACAGTAGTGAGACTTCATTCACTTCAACCGTTTCTGAATCTTCCATACCATTTTTCCATTCTACTCCAGCCAAGAAAACGCAAGGTCAGATAATGCCATATGTGGTTAGAACAACTGTAGATCAAAAAGAACAACTAGACTTGCAAATGGCCAGATTTTTCTTTTCAGCAAATATTCCATTTGTAGTTGTAGAGAATAAAGAATTTATTAAATGGGTCCAAAATTTAAGACCAGGCTATTGTCCTCCAAGCAGAAAAAAATTATCTGATGACTCGCTAATCAAAGTGAATAATGAAGTAGGTACTGGATTCATTGAAAAAAGACTTAGTCAATTCTACTGTAACTTTAATTCAAGATGGTTGGAGCAATGTGTCAAATGATCCAATAATTGCCCATAGTGTTCACAATGGGTGCAAATCCTTTTTAATAACATTTTAGTTTTTCATAATCTTTATTTACACATTGCATAATTTAAGAATTGTTTTATAAGTCGGCTTACTTGAAATAATCAACATGCCAAATCATTCTAATTAGCTACAATTGAACAATGTAGTAATCAAAAAAATTTCAATTATTTTAAAATAAACATCGAACAAAAACCCCAAAACCCACTGAAAATTTCAGTGGGTTTTGGGTTGGGTTTTTGGGTTTGGGTTTTTGGGTGCCAACCCTGCCCGAAACACAGTCTAGGGGGAGTGAACTGAGAGGGAGCGAGTGTTACTAAAACTTTCCCTTGTTCTCCCTTAATGTATATACTAAACTTGGTGCTGATTACAGCTGTTTAGGCGTGTATAAATAAACGTAGAATAAGCAGACATACATACATACATACATCATCCCATATATATCTTAAAATTTTTAGGGCAGGGATTATTTACAGATCAAATGTTTGACTGAAAGTGAAGCTTTTACTGTTGTAAAAAAAAATTACCTGATCTCAACGTCTGTAAAATTTCGTAATAATATTTGACTTGAGAAATGTTTGTATAATATACAAATTTAGAGCGTCCGATGTCTCGGTGATTATGGTGTCGGCCTTTGAGCGGTGAGACTGCGGTTCACTCGTAGCCGCTGGCATCGGGAGAAGGGGGTTGAATCGGCCACGTACCCCGTTTTTCCCGTGTCTCGGGTGATCGTCTGGACCCACCCACCCTCACATTATGGGAAAATTAACTTCCAGGATGTTAGCCTAATATCAAAATTGAAATGTTTAAATGAGTAATACAGACAACTCGTGAATCGTCGCACCAATCGAGGTGTACGACGAAGCGAAAAGTGCGATGATGATGATGATCCGTCGCACAGTGCCACAAATGGGTTAAAAAACGGCCAAAAAACAAAAATAACAAATTTAAGTAAATTCTATTAAAACCATTTCCACGTCAAAATAAAACACCTCTACTTACTGATTTAAGTATTTGAAATTTTATTCTCTTACATTAAGGCAAGAAAAATCTACGAAATAATATACATTGTCTTAAAATATCTTGGAGGGGACCAAATATGTCCTTCGCGAAATGAGAAATCATCGCGCGGAACCTTTGTAAGGTTGTAAGGTAAGGTAACAACTTACTTGAAGTTACTATATCACAAAAAATTGTCTGTAGTTTCATGTTCTGCTTAGTTCTATTGAAAGAATAAACAGTTTAGAACATTTTCATGCATATTTTTTTATTGAAAACTAAAAAGATAGCATTAATTAAAAAAACTATGGCAATATCATAGATTACAGATTAAATTGTTATCTAGAAAATGTGTAAAATTATCAAAACAAAAAATGGGGGATTTTGGGGAATGTAATTTTTGTGTTAAACATTAATGCAACCTTTAAGTAAATCAAAGAAACAAAACTTTTTTGCGACTATTTGCGACTTTGCGTGTTAGAACATGTTTTTCATGTATTAACTAAGTCTGCAAGAAGAGTGATGCGTGATTCCCAGTTACACCACTCATAAAGTTAGAGTAGGAGAAAATACTGAAGTTGAAATTGCCATGAAATACGAGTTATCTCTAACTATGCTTGATGGAAGGGCTATCAATGCAATTACAGATACTACTTCAACACAGTCATGTAATTTATGTTTAGCAAAACCATCCCAAATGAATGACATTGATTTTCTCTTGAAAAAAGAAATAATTAATAATGATGCTGTTGAATATGGTCTCAATATTGCATTGCTGGATTAGATATTTTTATCTTACATATTGGATATAAATTAGAAACTAAAAAATGGATGGCTAGAACTGAAGAGGAAAAGAAGAGTGTGCAAACCAGAAAAAAACAGATCAAGTGGGATTTCAGAAAACGACTTCATTTACTGGTGGATCATCCGAAAGCAGGGGCTGGAAACACAAATGATGGAGAAACAGCAAGAAGAGCTTTCCAAAATGCAGATATATTTTCCGAAATCACAGGTGTGAACAAGAAAGTAATTGATATTCTCTATTGTATCTTGCAGGTTCTCAGTTGTCAAAACCAAGTTGACATTGCAAAATTTGAATCTTATTGTCGAAAAGCTATAATGTTTCAGACCAACAAAGACCCTAGGATCCATTCATGGCTGGTCTACCTAACTCTGTTCGTAATCGTGTACTATGTATGTCCTCCGTGGTGGCTGAGGGGACCTACAATTTTACGTGGGTTCCGAACCACAAGAACATAAGAAATTTATGTAAAAACTGCCGGTAAATTGGCAACAACCAATTTTTACGAAACTTAATATTTATGAATTTAAAACTAATTAATTTTCGATTTAAAACTAAAGATAGAATCTCTGGATCCAGAGGATCAAGTCATAATAGACTACTATCCACAAATATGTACAATCTATATCTATTTATAACGGACATGCAAATATATCAGATCCAAAGAATCCAGTCAACTTTATTACGGTGTCCATCAAGTCACGGTCCATATCGATTGCGGACCAAGTCAAAATTTACAACCATATACATTACACTTATGAGGAAAAGTGTAGGTGTGGCTGTAAAGACTGTACAGTAACGTAGAAATGTGTGTGCACCCATTATGGGTCTCCCATTTAAAGGTGTTTGTGGGGCAAGTGAAGATCATGAGTTTTTCAATACCTCACAGTACTATGGGGGCACCGCTCGGCAGAGGAATCTCTTTAAATAGGGTGTGTAAGGACAGAGAGTATCCCCTAACCCAAGATGCTGCCTCCCTATATCCCACAACACTTGTGCTGAGATGTGGGATCTATCCCCACAAAGCCTTAATTTTACTACCTTAAACTATACCCTTTCTATCAACATATGCGTCTAATCGATTTTTAAACATGTTTATAGACGTGCTACTAATTACTTCTACCGGCAAACTATTCCAGCTATTTACTATTCTACGCGTAAAAAAGTTTTTCGCAACTGCTGTCTCGAACCTTCTACTTGTCAATTTACACCCGTTATTTCTAGTCCTATTATATGGAGATATTTCGAAAAAGCTCTCTCTACGTTATCAAACCTATTCATAATTTTGAAAACCTGGATTAGATCACCCCTTAACCTCCTAGTCTCGAGTGTTGTCAATTTTAACTCCTTTAGCCTATCCTCGTACGACTTTGACCTAAGCGCCGGAATCATCTTAGTTGCTCGTCTTTGAACACACTCGATTTTGTCTATATCTTTGCGCATATACGGATTCCAAAATTGGACCGCGTACTCCAAGTGGGGTCTAACTAATGATTTATAAAGTGGAACTATAATATCGCGCGATTTGTACTCAAAATTTCGAGCTATAAAACCTAACACTTTGTTCGCCTTATTGACCGCTGCTGTACTTTGTTTCGCTACTTTTAAATCACCAGTGACTATAACTCCTAAATCTTTTTCCTGCTTCAGTACACAAAGTACTTCTACATGGAGGTTTGGTGATGAAAAATCATCTATATCCAATTGGTTCTTATTCAGAAGAATGCCAAGAATGTCTACATAAAGTAATAAGAAATGTTCGTCTCCATCATTCCAGAAAAACATCTCTACTGAATACTATGCAAGATCAAATTCATTATCTTTTGGTATCAAACGATCCAGTCATTAGTACAGTTCGAAAAAAAGAATAGAAACCCCAAATTGAGAGAGATGTCAGAAGAGGCACGTTCACTTTTAAAAGAGTGAAATATTAGAGAATTTAAATATTAGTTCTGATGAGGAAGATATGTTCTAAATATGAAGTTTTTGTAATTTTGTTTACACTATTTACACTTTTTTTCATATCGGTTGTCACACTTATTTTGGGGGAATTAATTTCATAAACTTTAAGAGGTATTACGATGTTTTTTATTTACCCCTTCTGATATAGTGGCAGGTTATCAAATAATGTTTTAAACAATAGATGTGTATAGTGATTAAAATGAAACCATACCTATTTTAGTATGTCATTTGACAAAATCTGCAAAACATAGGCCTAATTAACAATTATCTGTTTAGTATATTTTTAGTAATTTGAGAAACTTAAGAAACTACGGTAGGTCATAACCTATTGATTTGGAATATTATTATTGTTTATAGAAAAATCACTCAATATGTCACCATTACATATATACAAAAGGTACTAAACATAATTTTTTATTAAAATAAATCATAATTAAACATTTCAACTACATAAAACTAAGTACAATTGAAAAAAATAATTTTGGCCGTTTTTTAACCCATTTGTGGCACTGTGCGTCGGTCGATTATATTATAAAATACTGTACGTATATAAGCCGATATATACAAAGTTATAAAAGAAAATTAAATAAGATTAAGACAAGTGGATTATCCGAAGTGTAAGGAGTATGCTCCGATAGCTTCACTGACGTTCCGTGTAACGTGTCGGCTTGTGCGTTGACTAATAGTTGCCCAAGGACTTGATCAAAGTACCCCTTTGGAGCAAGGTAAAACTTGTGTAGAAGATGCTTATATTATGAACATATGAAATAGTTTATGCAAAATTATGAGTTAATTTACATTAGAAAAATAAACACAAAAATCAAAAGATGACAATTAGGAAAACTCTAAATTTGACAATTTGCAAAGTATAAGAAAAATACAAAATTAGAAACTTGTAAAATATCGGCTTACCCTTTCAAGACCTGGAAAAATGGTTGGCTAGTTTGGCGTGTGGTTGATGATTACAGTTTCGTTTTCATAATTATATGGTTAACTGACCACACACACACACACACACACACACACACACACACACACACACACACACACCACACACACACAAGGGCGGTTCAAATAAATGAAAATTAAAAATTCAAGCAAGCATGTACTTTTTTTCATTAGACTTAAGAACATAAAACTCTGAGACGAATTTGAGTGGAATCCGAGAGTATTTACTCGGTGCTCAAGCATTAGAATAGTACAGTGGATGAATTGGATAAATAACATCTAGATAACCAATGAATTTGCACAATATAACGTTCAGTGATGGCACAAAATGCATTGATATCACCTTAATATCATGCGTGAAATCTAGTCGCCTGAACATTTACCGGTGGCCAATGTCGACTTATTCTGGTCAGGAAATTAGTGCCGGTGCATTTCCACTACGTGTAAGAGGAACTCCTTTTGAGTCTCGGCTTTGGTAATGGTTGCATTGAAATGCTTTATCATGGACACGCCCCTTTCAGCACTGTCGTTGATAACATTGAATCTTTACATGGATAGGAGGGATCGTCTATCGTCTTGGTGATTTTTCACTCATCAGATGTCCTAAGAACCCTCGGCTGATCTTGAAAGTATCAAATAACTTGAATGACGCTGAATCGACAAAGTCTGAGAGATCCATCCTCTCTACTGAACTGTTTCCTTTGTATTTTCTCCGATCTTTCTTGCGTTCCTCTCTCTAATAAATTTGCTGCCTCAACCATTTTCATCTTTGTTTGTTTTCCCACAAGGTTTAAAACAAAGCCAAACCAGGAGGAGATTGTAGACACCAATCGACCAGGGAAGTACTCCGGGGGGGACGTTAAGCAGGAGACAGAGAATGCTGGAACTCCCGTTCCTCCTGTCACTGTCCTCCTTAGCTGATCTTTTTCGGTGTCTTATGAGCTTGAGCACCCACTAAAAGTTTTGCTATAAAGTAGAAATTTGCCCTGAAAGTTTTTGTAAACAAGTAGAATTAAAAAATCCACATGCTCAGTGACTTACCTGCAATAAAATTTTTCACCCCTATTACATGAACTGCCCTTATATATATACACACACACCTTACCTTATGAACCTTATGTTTCGTGCGTTGGTCTCTCTTCACACGGAGGTCAAGCTGGTGGCCCCGCCTCTAGGTCTGGCCTGGTGGAGGAGCGAGTTGCTTTCTTGCGCTCTCCACTGTACATAGCCAGGCACGCCCGGCTCATCTGGTACTGTCCTGAGCCAGGCATCCAGTCTTTTCTTGAAGACTTCAACTTTGACCCCCGTTACGTTTCTGAGGTCCTTAGGAAGCTGGTTGAAAAGTCTTGGCCCCCTGACAACCAAGCTATTTTCCTTCAGGGTTGAGGAGGTCCCTTGTCGTGCCTTTAATTTGGGAACACTACACATTCTGCCTTTCCTATTTTCCAGTGTTGTTTGAATGGTAATTGGGTTTAGTTTTAGGTTTGGTACCAGTTTTTCGATCATTTTCCATATGTAGATTATGATGTACCTCTCTTCTTTCCAGTGAGTACAGATTTAGTTTACATAGTCTTTCCCAGTAGTTGAGTTCTTTGCAGCCATCAATCTTGGCTGTGAAGTGCCTTTGCGTTTCTTCTAGTTTATTAGTTTCTTCCTTTTTATATGGGGACGTCAAAACTGAACAGTATTCAAGTTTTGGTATAATCAGTGTTTTTAGCAGGGGAATCATTACTGTCCTGTCGCTTCTCTTGAACGTTCTTAGAACCTGTCCGGCGACTCTTTTTGCTTTATTTATCGCTATCTGATTTTGTTTCGAATTTCGCATCATCTGTCATTATTATCCCGAGATCAATCGCTTTCATGCTTCTCTGAGTTTCCTGTCTATCTGGAGCATAATATGCAGTCTGTTTAAGTTCTTCTTTTCTACCATATCTCAAGAGCTGAAATTTCTCGGCGTTGAATGATATGTTGTTGTCTTCTGACCATTTGTATATTTTGTTCGTGTCCCTCTGCAAGGCCTCCACGTCATGTACATCGCTAATTTTTCTGCTGATCTTTGTATCGTCTGCAAAGGATGTTACTATACTATTGCTGTTTACTCCGCTGTCTATCTGTTAGCATGATAATGAACAGGAGTGGGGGCCAGTACTGTCCCTTGTGGTACTGAGCTGCGTACTTCCGATTCTGATGATGATATACCTTGAATTTTGACGACCTGCAGACGATCACTAAGGAAGTTGTAGATCCATTTTCCCACTTTGCCTGTTATTCCCATGTCTTTAATTTTATGTGCTATTATACCATGGTCACATTTATCGAAAGCTTTAGCAAAATCTGTGTATATAACATCGTAGTTGTCATTGCCTTCCAATGCATCTAGGATATTGTTGTAGTGCTCTATTAGTTGTGATAGGCATGATCTACCTGATCGGAATCCATGCTGATTTTCGTTGAATCTTTCCCGTGTCTCCAGGAAATCATAAATTTTCTCTAACTATTCTTTCAAATACTTTGGTGAGGTGAGACGTCAATGACACTGGTCTATAGTTCTTTGCTTGAGATCTGTCCCCTCCTTTATATATAGGGACAATGTTTGCTCTTTTCAAGATGCTCGGTATTTCCCCAGTGTCTAGGGATCTTCTCCATATCCAGTATAAAGGTGTAGCTATTTAATTTTTACAGTTTTTAATCAATAATGCGTTCCAGTTGTCCGGACCTGCAGCTGAATGTAGTTTCATTTGTCCTATAGCTCTCGCTACATCTTCTGGTGTAAACTCAGTCTGTTATATATACTCCTTGCAATTCCTCTTCAAAGAATGCATTTATGTCAGGTATCGCTTTGTCACTTTTTCGGGTACTGAAAACTGATTGATATTGAGCTCTCAATATATCAGATATTTCTTTTGGATCGTCGGTTAGTTCATTATTTCCCGTCCTTAAGGGCCCAATAGCGGCGCGCGTTTTTGTTTTCCTTTTTGCATAGCTATAGAAGTATTTTGGATTTTCCTTTATTGCTTCTACCGCCTTTTCCTCTTCCCTCTCTGTATGGTCCTTAATCAGGGCTTGTATTTCCCTATCGATGCCCTCAAGTTTTTCTTTTATTGTTTTCCTGTCATTATCTCCGCAGTTTCCTAACTTCGCCTCCACTCTCTTTCTTTTGCGGAATAGTCTTCTCTTTTGCCTTTCTAGCCAGCTCCTCTTTCCTTTTGGCTGTGATTTCGGAGCATATTTTTCTAAAATTCTCAGCGTTTTTTCCTCCAAGGTTGTTAGCATTTCTTCAGTTGTTTTATTCTCGAAAATTGTTCTCCATTCTATTTGGGCCATGTGCGATCTGATTGCTTCCCAATTTATAGTCTTCGAGTTGGTTAAAGGCCCCGAATTTACTGCTTTCCACAATGTGTATTGTCTTCTAATGCTGCCGTCATATTTGTTGATATCTCGATTAAGTTGTGGTCTGAGATAATGGTTGGGGTTATTTTTATATCAGCAATCAAGTTCGTGTTGTTCGTGAATACCAGATCCGATCCAGGCAGTTATTTTTTCTGGTATTTTCTGTTATCTCCTGTGTCAGCATAAATTCGTTTGTGAGAGCCATCAACATTTTTGCTTGTTCTTGATCTTCTCTTGTGCCCCCCTTCTCCTGGTGAATATATATATTCCTATTCACCTTTTTGTATTTTATAAATGGGAAGTTAGTCTCCGCAGATCATTATATTGGGGGATGGAGGGTTTATGGCCTTTATTAGCTTTCTAATGTCATCAATGGCCTCCGAGAATTTTTCGGTTGGGGTGCTTGGAGGTCTATAGATGACTATTACTATCAAGTTTAGTTTTTCTATTTTCACTGCTAGGAGTTCCACACAGCTGTTTGATTTACTTATTATCGTCTCTGTCATATGACCTTCCTGTAAATATATAGCACAGCCACCTTTCCGTCTCGTCGTTCTATCCGCTCTTAGTAAGTTGAAGCCCTCTATATTTATCTCTGAGATAGATAGATATATATATATATATATATATATATATATATATATATATACATACATACAGGGCGTCCCAAAAAAATGTATACACACTTTAAATAATTATAAAGGCAGTGTTTATTAAAATACATTTCATTTTCAAAATGTAATAGAATCTACAGACATTATTTAATTGTTTTGTCAACGCCTGTTTTCAAACTGACGTCCGTTCTGGTCCAGGCACTGCTGATAACGCGAAGCAATGGAATCGCAAACATCACGATACATTTCGTTTGGTATTTGTGTGCATTCTCGTTCAATGGCTGCTCTCAATTCAGCGACTGTTGCAGGTTTTATAGCGTAGACTTTGTCTTTTAAGTATCCCCATAAAAAAAAGTCTAGTGGTGTGAGGTCTGGTGAACGCGGAGGGTATTCTACGAAACCCCTTCGTCCAATCCACATCCACATCGTGCCAAGTACTACTCGCAATACTCCACTCTTCGGTCCGGATCATCTTCATTAATAGCATGGACTAATCTTGGAATGTAACTTTTCCATTGACAGCGCTTCAAAATGCGTTGGACAGACGATTCTGAAATTCCTACCTCACGACTCGCTTGCCGCACAGATTTTCTTGGACTTTGGTGATACGTTTCCAGTACTCTTTCTTGCTTTGTGGGGCTTGTCGATGTCCGTGGTCTTCCGGAACGCTTCTTGTGGACATTCTGAACAGTTCCATCGGCTTCAAACTTATCTCTAATTCGAGTGATGGTAAGTCGCGTTGGTGGATCTGTTTGAAACTCCCTCCTAAACTGTCTTTGCACTTCAACTGCGTTTTCACACTTCCAGTAGCATTTTAGAATGAATTTCCTTTGTTCAAAGCTTAGTCTGACTGCCATTATTAATTCTAATGGGTTTAACTTGGAAAGAAAGAAACAGCAATTGAGCTATCAGCTGTTAAAGTGTGTGTACACATTTTTTTGGGACGCCCTGTATATATATATATATAATATATATTATATATATATATATTATATATATTATATATATATATATATATATACACACATACACATACACAAACACAAACAGGGTGTCCGAGAATTATCTGTACAAGTTTTGGCTGTTATTAAAAGTCAACCATGAAGTGTAGAAATTCCACTGTTGTCCCGTTTTACAGAGAATCTCATTATTTATATATATATATATTAGGGTGGTCCAAAAAGTTAAAGCATCTACTAAGTTCTCTCCACAAGGTTGGTTTTATGCCTCTTGGTGTGGACAGTATTTGTGCAAAGTTTCACGTTATTCGGTTAATATTTAGGGGTCGCCCCACTTGCCCCCTTTTTGAAAATTTGGGAAAATATATAGACAACTGAATAACTAAATTTTTTTTTGGTTCTCAAAGAATATGAAAGAAAACAGTAAGACAATAGGACATGATAATGGGTGTATCTTCATTATTTCTTCTGCATCAGAGTCGCCTTGGATGGTATTGGTATCTGTTTTCGGTGGGCGGCTACGAGTTGTAGGAGGTACTGCTTCTGGTCCTCGTTTCGTGTCAGTGTCATTGTAGCGTTGTGCGAGAGCAATACCTCGCTCGGCAGCATCATTGACGACTTTCATCTTTAAGGCGCGATCTCTAAGTTCCCTGTAGTTCTTGTCATTTGGCCATTCCCGTGGATCTTTTTGAAGTAACTGGCGCGCTTCCTCCTTACCTCCAACTTTCAAGGCATCAAAGAGGGTCAATGTCCTTTTCGTGACGAAGGATGCCACATCATTTTCAACACCAGCTTCCGCCATGTCGATTCGTCGGGGGCAGCCATTCTTTTGGGGATGTTGGAGGTGTTGAACCATTCTCCTTTTGGTATCAGGATCGATCCTATTATCGAAGAAGGCTAGTCCAATCAGATGCTCCGACAAGTACCACAGGTGGCGTCTTAGAGCTGTCTTCGCCGCTTGTGCAGCTCCTCCGTGTGGATATTTTTCCAGAAGATGCAGCATTTTGAGATCATTGAGAGCAGCTTGTGTCCCCATTGGCGCTTCATGCCAGTACTTGACGTAAATCAGACTGACAAATAAAGCCAGCTGAGTCACGTTTCGTTCTTCGCGTGCTGTGAGCTTGAATTGATAGTGAAAGAGGTAGATTTTGAGCGCATAAATCGCCTTCGCCATCCATCTCGCGTGGTGCATGGGACCCGGAGCTCGGATAAAGAGTTGACCACCAGTCTTTCCCCCCAGGAAGAGCAAAGATAGTTCAAGGAACTCCTTGTAGTCGTCACGAGGTTGGCTTGCCTGAAGAGCGTTAGGTAAGTAAGTGAGCATCTCTTTTCTCATCTCTTGGAGTTGAGGGTTCTCGAACAAGCTGTCCGATGCTGAGACAAATGCTTCGTGGGAGAGAGATGGCCATTCCTTTTGAAATCGCTTAAAAAGGCCTGTTTCAGGACTTCCTGTTGAGCCAAATATTGAGGCAAAGACATCAGCAAGTACGACTTCAAGTATATGATGTCGACAACCGATCCAAACTAGCTCGTGACCCAATGCTTCTTCAATCCTGACACAGGCTCCGCGATGTAAACCCGTGTTTGACGTAGTGGTATCGAAGACGAGACCTCTCACATGCTGTTCCACGTTCCATAATTTCATAGTTTGAAGGCATGCCTGGGCCTGTGCTTCTCCAGTTCCTTGTTTCATCTTTGGGACACCAAGCAGCTTCTCCTGTCCATTGAATGTTATAAGGATTGCTATCCGATGCACATTCGTCTTCTTCCCTTCAATGCCGGGGAGAAGCTTTCCGTCCCAATGGAGAAGGACAGGGTCTTCTAGAGAGAATGATTCTAGGTCTTCTCGAGCTGCCTGTTCTCGCCCACTTTCTCTGTAGCGATGAATAGAACTCCGAGAGCACGTCATCCCAGACAGATCATGCCCCACGACCTGTAATACAGCTCCAGTTACGAAAACAGCATTCCGGTCAGAAAGATTGGTGCGATCCATTGCTCCAATGACTTCTGGAGATTGGAAAATGTTCGTAACCTTGTTCTTGGGACGCTTTGGTGCCGGAGCTTCAGACGAAGAAGGAATCGGAACCGATGGTCTATAGTCGTCGTCGTCTTGCGAAAAAAGGGAAGAAGAAGAAGAGGAAAGATCAATTGATGACACTCCTGCTTCTTCCAAATCTTTCTGTGTTGCTTCATGCCTTGCCTTCCTCTTGGCTTCCTTCTCCATTCTGGATCGCTTTCTGTCCTCTTGTGTAGTCGTTTCCTTATCAATGCCAGCCATGCTGCAAGAATTGACGTCCTTGCGCTGCATGGACAGGAAATTTCGGTCCTCAACGTTGACGATTGTGCTCATGGCATCACTGGTTGCGATGTCAAACAGTTCCTGGATGTCCGCTTTGAAGATGTCTTCATTCATTCTATCGCTGGCACGTTGCCTGGTCCTGTGCTTCTTGAGTGTTTTGTAGCGGTCTAAAAGCTTTGAAAGCTTACGGACACAGGAGTCGATCCGTTGAGTTGGGATCCGCGCTCGGGTCCAGACTTCAATCACCCTCTGGCATGCCTGGTTCAGACTGTCGGAGGTGGTTTGCTTTTGATTGATGTGGTGGTATTGCCCCAAGAGGAGGGCGTCAAGGCATGTAGGGAGCCTTGACGTGGATAAAGTTCCAGTTGCCATCCCTAGAAGCCAAACTTTTGGAATTGATCGAGTTTGAGCCATCGGACCTACGGAAGAAAAAGTACATTATATAATATATATATTCAGAGTGGGGCGACCTCTAAATATTCACCAATCACGCTGCAATTTTGCACAGACCATGTGGACACTAAATGGACAAAAACCACACTTGTGGAGACTATCTAAGACAATTTTGAAATTTCCCCCTATGGATTTGGACCACCCTAATATATATATATATATATATATATATATATATATATATATATATATATACATACATACATACAGGGTGTCCGAGAATTATCTGTACAAGTTTTGGCTGTTATTAAAAGTCAACCATGAAGTGTAGACATTCCACTGTTGTCCCATTTTACAGAGAATCTCTAAGTTTTTTCTGATACCAAGTTTTGACAAGTTTTTTAGAAATTCCAGTGTGTCCGAAAATTATCTGTACAATTTCATCTTTTAATAAAATTCTTGATAACACACGTAAAATTCTTAAACAAGATTATTTAGAATCTGTATTTTCAAAAGTTTCTTTCATTAAAGTAACGTTGTTACAAACATTCGATATGTGCACCATCAGTAATTCGCAAAACATCCAATCGATAATCCAAATGTTGCCATGTACGCTGCAGCATATCCACATCAATTCGCTCAATAGCAGCTGTGATTCTTGCTTTTAAATCATCAATGTCTGTCACCAGCGTACATTTCTAAAAAACTTGTCAAAACTTGGTATCAGAAAACACTTAATGAGATTCTCTGTAAAATGGGACAACACTGGAATTTCTACACTTCATGGTTGACTTTTAATAACAGCCAAAAATTGTACAGATAATTCTCGGACACCCGATATATATATATATATATATATATATATATATATATATATATATATATATATATATATACTCCAAACACGCAGTATAATTAGCGTAAAGAACGACGCTTGTATAGGAGAATATTCCGCGCAAGATGAGAGCGAGAGAACGAAACAAATGAAAAAATGAGGTAACTACCCGGGAATCGAACCCGGGATCTTCCGATTGCCGGTCAGATATGATAACCCTTGGGGCATTGGTTTCTGCGCGTATGTAGAGGAATTACGACATTTGATTGAGTGAGGCCCGTGGTGTAATGGTTATCATATCTGACCGGCAATCGGAAGATCCCGGATTCGATTTCCGGGTGGTTACCTCATTTTTTCATTTGTTTCGTTCGCCCTCCTCATCTTGCGCGGAATATTCTTTACGATTCTCTCTCTCTCTCTCTCTCTCTCTCTCTCTCTCTCTCTCTCCTCTCTCTCTCTCTCTCTCTATATATATATATATATATATATATATATATATATATATACACAGTATATATCGTTCAACTTCCACCCGGGCAACGCCGGGTCGCTTCGCTAGTTTTATTTATTTTGATTGGGTTCCGGTCAGTGGCGTAGCTAGAGTTTGTGCCGCCCGGGGCGGTCCTTGAGTTTGCCGCCCCCCTGAAACACAACACAACAACACAACACAACACAACACAACACACACATAACAAACATACTTAAACAAAAAGTGAAAACGACGTATAGAAAAAAACCTGTGAAAAATATTAGGACAACATGTTTACTTCTGAAGTGAAAAAATTAACTACAACATTCTACACAGTTATTTTTCTTGCTTTTCTGTTAGCAAAATCTTCGATGACATTGTCGAAGTCTATTTCGTCTGTCATTTGTTGTTCTATAGACAGTATGGCAAGATTTCTCAACCGCAAGGTGCTCATAGTAGATCTTAGGTAATTCTTTATCAGTTTTAGTTTAGAAAAACTCCTCTCACAGCTAGCAACACTAACAGCAATTGTGAGAAAAATCCGCAGCAGTAACCGAGTTACCAAGATTATACTTTACAACTAATACCAGCATATTAGTTTTGATATTGATTATTTATAAATATTAAACGTATATTTATAGATTATACGTATTTACAGAACTTTATGGGTTATTTCCCTTTTTAATTAAATAAATGCATTTATACCAATGCTATTATTAATTAAGCACAACTAAGCGCTTAAATAGGTATGATGGTCAATAAGGCCATCTTCAAGGGAACACAATCCTTACCATTGTCGGAAATTAACGAAGTAAGCAGTTTTCGTGGAAAAATAAAATTGTGTCTGGCGTCTTGTATCCTTCTACTGTCACGACATAAAAAAAAAAACTTTTTTTTTCATTGCAGTAGACAAAAAGTGCCGCCCCCTCCGCCCCACTATAGCTACGCTAGTGGTTCCGATCTCAGCTGAGCCTTGAACGGCCAAGCTCTGAGGGGCTACTTTAACTTATAGCCTACTTCAATTCTATTTTCAACGAAGTGTCTCATTTTTCAACAACGTACTTCATTTTTCAACGTTGAAAAATGAGGTGCACCTTATTATTGAACGTTGAATAATAAGGTGCACCTCATTTTTCAACGTTACACTGGCTTAGAATCAGCCATACTCGCCTTACGCATGAATGCCTTTTGCGGTCGGAGCACCCTCCTGTATGCAATGAGTTTTTTTTTCCGTTGACGGTGCGGCACCTCCTTATTGAGTGCTTCTAGTTTCCTGAGGCTCGTGGTCGTTATTTTGATGTTGATGTCTTGGGTTGGTGTTTCTCAGAATCGATCCTATACGATTCCACTAGTTTTGATGTAGGTTTGCTGATGGCATTTCTAGATGAGTTTGGTTTGATGGAGTTATCTGACGAGGTGAGCTTTGTTTACCTGTTCTCGCTGCGATATGACATCACCGTGTTGAAGCGACGGGGAATCATTCAATCAATACTTGAGAAAGTCACGTGAGCCCTGGCAGTCACAATAGAGGCGATGTTGGGAATCGAACCTGAGCCTTCCATTGAAACTAGCTACGGAAACGCATTTAAAGTGCAGATAGGCAATGAAGTTGGATTCTGTTATAAAATGCAGTTATGACACACTTTGATATGGACATTTATGAGAGAAATTTTATCCTGCCCCATCCACCACCAGATCTTATATTCGATATACTCGTATATATCGGCTCTTGGTCATTTCGTCACCAGTATATAAATTTGAATTTTTTGGTTGGTGTTAGTTACCATAAAAGCTTAAGCTCCATTACTGCGTCAAAGTCCCAACCTTCAATGGAGTTATTGTTTTGTCTTTATTCACAAACAGTTAGTCTAAGTATATTAGAGTTTTATAATGACCTAACCCAACCTAACCTCTGATCACGTCATGCCACGAACTGAGGCAGAAATAAAAGTTAAGCGACCACCTAGACTTTAACGCCATCTATCGAGAGTTGTAACTGTCGTACTGGTACTTGGCGACTCGTGACAACAGAAAGTGGACTGGTGACAGATTGTCAGTCAATTTCAATATGTATTGAAATGTAAATAATTGATAAAATCACATAATTATTAACAGAAACATATAATGTATTATATATTAGCAGGGTGACGAAACGACCCGTTACAAAATTGACCGACCACTATATATATCTATTGTGTAAAGTTTTAGGAAAAATTCGCCCAGAAAGTTTTTCTTAAATTAATCATTAATGGTTTTGTTTTAAATTTTATTAGTCAGCAAAATACCCTCCCCCCCAAAAAAAATCAACCTTTCACTTGTTCCGTGTGGTTATTCCTCCCTTCACGAGGGTTAGGCTTGTTGCTCCACCTTTCGAGTTGGCCTGGTGAAGGAGTGAGTTGGTTTCTTGGATTTTTCCCTTCACATAGCCAGATACAACCAACTCGTCAGGAATTGTCCTGGGCCAGGTGCATAGTCTCTACCAATTAATCATTTTTTTATGCTTTCAAGAAGTTTTGTTTTGAGCAACTTTTTTCCAAGAATGTACTTCGTGTTAAAATGGCTCTCTGGTTCAGGAAGAATAAGAGAGCCAAATTCTAGAGAGGGTGCCACCCGTTCAAGCGCGCGCACCAATCTTTCAGTGCCGCGAGAATGCACTAACAATTTTGGAGGACTTGTTACACATTATTCAGAAGAATACATGATAAAAACTTTAAAAAAAAAAGAGTAAATTCCACCCCCACCCAGCTCGTATAAAGGAAAACCTTAAAATCCACCCATTTTGGGCGGATAGTGTTGACTGGGGTGAGCTTTTCGTGCTTTTTCTTTTTGCAAATGGTCTGCGTTTGGATGAAAGCTGCGGATGGCACTTGAAGTTGGCTGTAGAGCTGTTGTGGTTCCTTCTTTTCCTAGTAATTCCTTCTAACAGTGTTAGAAAGGCAGTATACAAATGAGCAGTTACTAGATTGCAATATCATTTGAGAATTAGATAACTCATAATAGTGATTCGTATTGAACATCTAAAATGGGCAAAATACCACCACCATTTAGTGATTTAATTCTCATTCACATTGTCACACTGTCGGTCCCCAATTAAGAATATACAAAGTGAGAAATAAAGTGGGGAATCCGTGGATGAGAATGGCATGGATTGGGAATAAACCACGTGGAAATGGAGCGATTCGAGAATTATCTCTTGATATTCTTACTCGCGGAATTTCACTCTTGAGTCATGAATGAAATAGGAATAAAATTGAATGCGATAATACATTTATTGAGTGAGAGACCTCGTACTTATCTTAGTACTTAAAACTTGCTTATAATAACTTCGAAAAACTGTTCAGGATCGACTCGCGGTCGACCCCTCTGTTTCGGGATTTGGTGGAGGGGGGAGAGTTGGCTTTCACTCTCACTCTCACTCGAAGATTTTGGCGATTACGACGTTTTTCTGCATCATCTTTGGTGGAGTAGGGGTTCAAATCCCACGTAAAGCTTTAATATGTCCCCCCTGTTAAGTTACGTTCTACAGATCTACAGAAGCTAAGGCTAACAAAGACCCTAAGATCCACTCTAAGGTTAGCCCGAGAGAAAGAAAAGAATAGGGAGTTGAAAGGGGGTTAAGTAAGTAAGCAAGAGTTAAGTAGCAAAACCTATCATTCGTGGGTTAACATTCATTCAGAAAAAGAGAGAGAAAGACTCGCCATTATCATCCGCCGGCCACTGCCGACAAGTCGGAAAAATAGTCGAAGAGAATAGGAAGGGGTGAAAGATGAAAAGAAGTAAAATAAGAACGCTTACGAACCATGCAAACACAGTCTTAACTCAGAAGCCCTGTCATACCATGCAAACTACAAACATGCAAGTAAAGAGAGGATAAGAAAAGGAAAAAAGAGTATGAAGAGTATAACAAAAAGTGGGTTAGTTTAGGCTACGAGCTACATGTAAGTTCGTGTTAGTCTAATTTTTTTCCTTTTTTTAATATCATTTTATCGCTGGCATCAATCGTCAATAGACTCAAACCTCGACTATCACCCCCAGAGCTCCTGTTGCAAATTGTTTTATTATTTTAAACGACGTTAATATTTTTAAAACATTTGCCTATTTAAATGGTTTTTAAACATATTAACACTGGTAGAGTTCACGACGGATGTGGGAAGATTATTCCATTTATCAATTACTTTAAATGTAAAAACGTTTTTAACGATGTTAGTAATGAAACGTCTACCACGTAATTTAAATCCGTTATTACGAGTATTGCTATTATCGAAAATGAACAATGTCAATTTATGTTTTAGATTTTTTTAACGATTTTGAAAACTTCAATAAGCTCCCCCCTTAATTTCCTAGTTTCGAGTCAATACCAGTCTTAATTCTTTAATCCTATCTTCGTAAGACTTGTTGCGTAGTGACGGAATTAGTTTCGTGGCGTGTCGCTGAACCCTTTCCAACCTATCGATATCCTCGCGCAAATACGGGCACCAAAACTGAACGGCATATTCTAAGTAGGCCTGACTAGGGACTTGTAAGGAGGCAATATAATATTCTTCGATTTAAATTCGAAATTACGCGCTATGAAGCCTAACATCCTATTAGCTTTAGCGCAAGACTCCAGGCACTGGTTCCTAACTTTTAAATCCTTAGATACGCGTACGCCTAAATCTACTTCCTCGTCAACGCTCGCTAACTGTGTATCGTCCATCGTGTACGTGTAATTATTACGAGAACCTATATGCAAAACTTTACATTTGTATACGTTAAATTGCATCTGCGGTAATTATTCGTTTTTACACCCAGTCTGTTTTTATGATGAGAAACTATTCTGGTCAATTTTGAAGTGTTTTGCACGGATCTGCCATCCGTTTCCTGTGCAAATGCATAGTTTTCGAGATATCGTAATCTCGAAAACTACGCATTTGCACAGGAAACGGATGGCAGTTTCGTACAAAACACTTCAAAATTAACCAGAAAAGTTTGCTCTCATCATTTTCATTTAAACTAACGAAAATATCGCGAATTAACCTAACCAATCATCACGGGTGTACAGTTGACCTAACCGGGCACTCAATTAACCTAACAGGTTAATATTCGTTATTTCACCTAAATATCTTCTGATCTTTTCGTATTAGGCACTCACTGTCACATTTCGGGCAAGTTAAGGATGAGAGAATAACGCCGTAATTGATAAAAACAGCCAATCCTTTGTCTTCATCTAGGGCACATGACGAATCAAGTTCTCAAAGTCAAAATCACACGAATGGCACGTCATAATTCTATCACAAACACCACTAAACTGAATCCAATTAGAAAAAAAAAAAATAGCCAGAACAAAACCCAACCAACTAATTAAGTCGCAGAGTAGCGAAAAAATAGCCCAATCAGGAAAAATATTTTGAAAAAAGTACATTATAGCCAAAACAGGAAATATATTTTATTAAAAAAGTACATTTGAACAAATTTGCACAACATAAGATATATATTTTCTTAGTCAGTTTTGAATGGCAATTCAATATATTGTACTGTTTTAACCGCGCGTGAGCGGATGAAAAGAAGAATATTAACCGCATCTGCCACTTATCCATCCTAGGTTAGGTTAGATGTTACGAGGGAGGTTAAGTAAGACCATCGTTTAATTTTTTTTTGTCGCGGGGTACACTTTCATTGAATAGTCGATGTATATGAGTGGAGTGCCGGAGTGTCTGGGGCGATTGGGATTATTTGTTCCGTTATCATTGACGTTTCCATTGTTTTTCAGGTCGGGAGACGAAGGCGCAGTTGAACAACGGAGGAACGCGATACAAACGTTCTAAACTTGAGCGCCTCATGAACCGGGATGTGATTTGGTGCGTCGTCATCTTGGTCCTGATATCTCTCTTCTCGGCCACGGGTTCGGCCTTGTGGAAGGCAAGGAAGGGACAACATCCCTCTCACATTCTTCTTTTAGGGTCGAGGGGAGACAGAGGTCTTTAAAATGATTGTAGAGTAATAGTTTGGCTTAAACTCTCGGGTAACGTCAAGCTTTAATGAGGCACTTCAACGTTTCTCATTGAATTACTCTTCATTTCCTGACCTCCCAATAAAACGGTTCCCAAGATGAGCTGTAGGTGTTAGTTTAATACGTAGTAGTAGTAGAATATGTTCAGTACTTGTATATAATCATTATTTGAAGTGCTCTCACGCATGGGCATCTAAAAAATAGTCTTCATTCACTTATGAATTGCTTTGAGCTTCAGCAAACTTGACGTACATTGCCAGTTCTCGCTTGAATCGAAAGTAATACGAATGTAACTTTAGAATCTAGATGTAGAAGCTAGAAGTTAGATTTAAAAGTATCAACTTCAAGAGCCTCGGAGTATCCTGGGGAAGGGACCATAAATGTCCCCACTTCTGGCTTCCCCGCTACCGATACCGGAAACGCAGACCCGGGCAGCGGGGCTGGATCTACTACAACCAATTCGAGATGTTCTGAGCCCTCTGCATGATTCACTTTTCATAAACTTCTGCAACATTCGTGGCCTCTCTCCAAATTTTCAGTCTGTTGGACACCACCTCTCCTCCTCCTAAACCTGATCATCTTTTCGTTACTGAAACTCTGGTGCCTGAGACTACTGACAGCAACCCCTTTTCTGTACCATCTTTCTTTCTCTATATTCAATTTCACTCCAAAGGTGGATGTTGTGTACGTATATGTACAAAATGACCTAACTTCTTGTCGTATTCCCGAACTCGAATCTTTCGAATTCTATACCCTCTGGCTACAGCTTACATGCCAATCTCAAACTAAATGCATCTGTGCTGTTTACCTTTCCCCTAATTCTTTGACTACCTTGTTTCCAAAGTGGAATACATTCTTTCCCGCTCTCCCTCTGCTGAAATGTCCATTTTAGATTTCAATGTCTATCCAAAATGACCTAGAGCAGATTGTACAGCACTCTACTCGTATCCCCGATCGCTTTGGAGGTAGGCCCAACATTTTGGATTTATTTCTTGCCTCTCATCATCCTTCTTACTCTATCAAACTTTTCTCTCCGTTGGGCTCCTCCGACCACAATCTTATATCTGTTTTCTGTCCTATCGCTCCAATTCGGCCTTCGGCACTTTGCCGTCGCTGATTGGGAGGTCCTTAGGCAGTACTTTGGGATTTCCCATGGAATTATTACTGCTTCGTGGTCGGGGCCCTTCCGGGTGTGCTGAGCGCTTTACGGAGGTGATTCTGTCGGGAATGGACGGGTACATTCCATACTATTTCTACTACGATTACAAAAAAAAACACCTTGATTTAACTTTACTTGTTCTAATGGTATCGGCAACAAAGGAGTCTTTCGGAAGGTACCGTCGCCATCCAACTCCTGACTCTCACTCAGCTTATATTTCTGCCCAGAATCATGCAAAATCTGTTCTTCGACTCGCTGAAAATTCCTTCATCCGACAAAAATGTGATTCTAATTCTTTTCGCTCTTTCCGGCATCTACCTAAGAAACTCTTTCAACAACTTTACTTCCTCTTCTTTTCCATTCCGACGGCCAAGTTGCCGTCTCTTCTGCTGATAAAGCTCAATTCTTCGCTTAAAATTCAACCCGGGACGATTCCGATGCTGTTCCTTTATCTCCTCCCCCCTCTGACCGTATTATGTCTGAAATGAGAATCTCTTCCAAAACTGTATTTCTGACCTATTTGGGCTCGACTCTAGGAAGGCGTACGGTCTCGATGGTGTTCCTCCTGTTGTTCTTAAGAACTGCTTCTGTGCTGACATCCTACCTAGGAAAACTCTTTCGTCTGGTACTTTTCCTTTCTGCTGGAAGTTCCCTTTCATTCAGCATGTCCCAAAGAAGGGTGACTGCTCTCAACCGTCCAACTATCGTTCAATTGCTTTGATTTCTTGCTTTTCTAAAGCTTTTCAATCTATCCTTAATAGGAAGATTCTTAAACACCTTTCTCCTCACAGTCTTTCAGATCGTCAATATCGTTTCCGCAAGGGACGCTCTACTGACCTCTTGGTCATCCTCCTTTTGGGATTTCGGTGAAACTTTTACTATTGCGCTAGATATAGCGAAAGCTTTTGATAGAGTCTGACACAAATCTTTAATTTCCAAACTGCTGTCCTTCGGTTTCTCTCCTATCTGCTTCATCTTTAATTTCCTTTCTGGCCGATCTATAGCTGCGGTTGTAGGTGGCCTAAAGCTATTAACAATGGTGTTCCTCAGGGTTCTGTCTTGTCACCCGCTCATTTCCTTTTATTTATTAATGATCTTTTAATTCGCACTTCCTGTCCTATTCACTCCTATGCCGATGATTCCAGTCTTCACTTCTCCACCCGCTTCCCAAAGCGACCCTCTCAACAGTCACTCTATGATTCGCGTAGTACGGCTATGGAATACCTGACCTCTGATCTTTCCGCTATCTCCGATTGGGGCAGAGAAAATGTTGCGGCTTTAAATGCTTCAAAAACTCGGTTTCTCCATCTGTCTACTCGTCACAATCTTGCACACTGCTATCCTCTTACCTTCAACAACACACCCAACACAATCCTTCCTCTTCTCTCAACAATTTTTGGCGTTTCCCTTTCTCGTGATCTTTCCTGGAAAGATCACGTATACTCTTTTCAAAACAGCTTCTAGGAGGTTAGGTGTGCTGTACCGCCTCCTCGGTTTCTTCACCCCGCCTCTTACTGACTCTTCTATATATATATATATATATATATATATATATATATATATATATATATATATATATCTCTCTCTCTCTCTCTCTCGTAACTCTCTCTCTCTCTCTCTCGTAACTCTCTCTCTCTCTCTCTCGTAACTCTCTCTCTCTCTCTCTCGTAACTCTGTTGAGTGAGTACGATAAGAGTAGGGCGATTGATATACTTTATCTCGACTTTCAGAAAGCCTTTGATAAGGTACCTCACCGCCGGCTAATGGCGAAAGTGCGCGCGCTGGGTATCGGTGGGGAAATAGGTAGGTGGATTGAAAACTGGCTGAGGAATAGGCGGCAGAGGGTTGTAATTAAAGGGGCTAGTTCGGGTTGGGCCTCGGTCACTAGTGGGGTTCCTCAGGTTCCGTTTTGGGGCCACTGTTGTTTACCATTTACATAAATGATATCGACGGTGGCATCGTCAGTCGGATCGCCAAATTCGCTGATGACACCAAGCTTGGGGCCAATGTTGGGACGCCCGAAGCGATCGAGGAACTGCGTGCGGACCTAGGTAGGATAGGAGAGTGGTCCGAAAAATGGCAAATGCCGTTTAACTTGGGTAAATGCAAAGTGATGCACATTGGCTACGCCAATCCCAAGTCGGACTACTCGATGTTGGGCAGTAATATCGAGGTGACTGATTTAGAAAAGGACTTGGGTGTGCTAATTAGCAGCGACCTTAAGTTACGAAACAGTGTGTAGAGGTGGAAAAGAAAGCCCAGAAACTATTGGGTTATATCAGGAGGCAATTTCAGTTTCGGAACAAGGAGATTGTGCTCTCACTGTACAATTCCCTTGTTCGGCCGTACCTGGAGTATGCTGTGCAGTTCTGGTCGCCCACCCTCAGGAAAGATATTGAGAGGCTGGAGCGAGTGCAGGCGAGGGCCACAAAGTTAATCCCTTCCGTTAGGCATATGGGCTACAATCGACGGTTACGCGCCCTGAACTTGTTTTCGCTTGAAACTCGGAGGCTGCGCGGTCAACTGATCGAGGTTTTCAAGCTCTTACGAGGGTTCAACGATGTCGATTTTAGAAGTATGTTTAGTTTAAATGATAACCCAACTCGCAACAATGGTTGGAAGTTGGATTTGAAACGGTTTAGGACTAGTGTGTGTGGGAATTACTTTACGTATAAGATCTGTGACACATGGAACAGGTTACCTTCGGAAGTTGTGAACAGTTCCTCTGTGGATCAGTTCAAGAAAAGGTTAGACCAAATTTTGCACACTCTTTGAGTGTGTAGAAAATTTTCCGTGGCACCCATTGCCATTGGTACCTCCTCGGTATGGGCCGCAAGGCCTTTTGAGGTACTTCTTTTCCTTGTAACTCCTTGTAACTCTCGTAACTCTCTCTC